>JAECUM010023958.1:0-53371 GCA_016617855.1 Megalonaias nervosa
TTCAGTTATTCTCAACGATATTGAAAATCCAGCATCAAGCATATATCGCAATAGTACTATCGGAACCCAATATTTTTCTGAAAAATGTCTTCCGAACCAAATATAAGTAATCGCATGGAGATCTTCTCTAAACTCGAATGATTCTACGTGAGCAAATCCTGTTAAGTCAAAATCTGGTAAGGGTCCGTTTATCGCAACCCTGGTCATGTCATGTGTAGGATGTCCGAATCTCTTAAAGTATTTAGAACAAGCTCCATATCCAAGAAAACTTCCAGGATAACACACTACCATATCAACCGAGATAACATCATTGTAATCGTATTTGGTGTTCCATAATCCACCGTGCCCATATTCTATACAACTTTTCTTGACATCTTCAAGGAATTCCGATCGTGTCGCTGTCCATGAATTTCTCTCCTGAGCGAAATGAGCAGCGACTGACGGAACAGTAAAACAGTTATTCAATAATTGTCTAACTATGACATCATCAGAGGTATATTCACGCCAAAGGCGTTGTGCAAGATGTTCCATTTCCTTATGGAGAGATTCTGTACGATAAATATCACCATTAGGTCGTACAAATTGATCGTAATGATCATATTCCGAACTCTGAAATAACCAAACAGAAACAGGATCAGTTTTACTAATATTTTTAATAAAATCAAAGATATCACCGTCATAAAATTTAATCTTTCTATCTCGTGGAAATATTGTTACTGCAGCAGTCCATGCGTGCGCGTTATGATCAATAATATCTATCGGAGTTCCATTTTTTATATATTTCGGTTTGTACAAAATCTCTCCGGTTAATGTTTTTACTGCTATTGGAAATCTTAATTTTTCTCTAGCTCAGCAACGTCGCTGATAGACGCTCCGGTATCTTTAACCGACTCTGCCCATGCATTTATTTTTTTACGTCTTAAATCCGTTAAACCATTACCACGTATCGCGTTTGTAAAGTGTTCTGTAACTCGCTCAGCTACGCAATTTATTTTTGACGAAGTCAAGGATGACAATTTCATCGGTTTGAGATCCCCAACATTAGGTTTATTATTCAGCGGAAATATTCCATAGACAACCGCAGTTACAGGGTACGATCGCTCATAATACGGTTTATCTATACCAGTTAGTATTCCTGGTTTAGATTTATTACTCAAGAAGATATTACTTCCTGACTGCACGCGGACGGGATCGCGCTTGTCACGAATAATCCAAATATCTTCTTCTGTATTTACAATAAATTTTATTAAAATAAAATATTTTTGATTATCAAGGTGGTTAATGATTACTCTTCCTCATTTGTCATTCATCGTATTAGAAACATTTCCAACTCTGAATGTTGATCATGCATGAACTGCACCATCGTCATGAAATTCCTTCTTGGCCTCACTGATACGTTTAATTATATCTTTATTAGTTAAAGCTAGATCTTGCATCGAAATACTAATTTTATACTCGGGTAGTCTGTCAAGATCGAATCTGGTTGCGTAGGGTTCAATCACGGATAATTCTTCCATATTATAATTAGGGCAAAATATATATTTAATTGAATATTAATCTTTTATATATGATTCAACCAAATCACTGCCACTGGTTAAAAATCGGTTATACGTCTCCGTGTAACAGAACATGCGTGAATGAATACTGTAGTTATCATATGCAATGCGTCAGAAATGGGAGCCTAGGACAAAAACCGTGTATTGTGTGTAGTGCTGGAGTGCGAGGAAGGACTCAACTGTGTGCGCAATGCGGTGGTAAAAAATACAGAGAGTTGAAACGATATTACGATAAAAAAATATAACACTGACTCTCCTATAAAAACCGAAGAAGATTATCTGGCTAGATTTTCAAAAAACAATGATTTAGACAAATAAATATTATATATAAATGGAACAAAATGAGTTTGTGTCACATCCAATCATTACCAATTATGAAGCATCTCGAGAAGGTGTGATTAGAAACTGCAGATTGAAAAAACCAGTCGGTAGTATTGATAATACTGGTTATCTTAGATTTACTACTAATGGCAAGAAAAAAATATATTTATCTCATATATTTACCTACGAGTGTTATTTTGGACTGATCAAAGATGGGTATGTGGTGGATCACATCAACGGCGATAAACTTGACAATTCACTTGGAAATCTACGAATTACTACACAGAGTCAAAATTGTAAATCCGGAAACACAGGAAGGTGTAAATTATACGGAAAGAGAGCTATTAAATCCGTAAATACAGAGACTGGGGAAGAAATTAGTTTTGAATCAATTAATTCTGCTAGTAAATACTTTGACATAGTACCACAATCGGTACAACACGTGGCAGAAAATATACAGAAATCTGCCTTTTCCAAAAGATTTGCACAAAAAATAAGATTTCAATACGTTTAGTCTACCGTATTTTTAATGTTACCAAATGATTAAGCGAGATAACTTCGTCAAGCATAATGATAAATATCGTAGTTGTCCGCTTATACTAGATACGAGTTAATATCAAAAGCTATCCTGATTGTCCATACTTTTGACTGTAAAAACATTTCAGTGAATTTGGTTATGTATCTCAAGTAATGCAAATAAAATAATTTTATTTATTTCGTTGATTTTGTTCTGAAAACCGCGTTTTTTGTTCGAAAATCTCGTTTTTTACATGAAAAATGACCAAAAATTAGTGAAAATCAGTCAGATTTTGACAAATTCTGAGGGTCAAACCCCCAGAGGGGTTAACGGAAATTAACATTAGGTTTTAAATTTATCGATGAAAAACTGGTTTTATCCGGTTTTTTATCGTAATTCGCTAGCAAAAATCTACACAATACGAGCAAAAGAACTGGAAAAAACCAGTATTTGATCAACAAATTTAAAACCTAATGTTAATTTCCGTTAACCTTCCTGGGGTTTTGACCCAATGAAAACTAGCAAACTCAACGAAAAACTTTGCACAACAAGCACGGGCAATATTATATATGTTTGTACTTGATACCTACTGAAACATAATGGTTGGTATACAATACAGTATAGTATATACTTGTCAATATGAGGTATCCACAATGCGAAACAAAAAAATATCCAAATCTATGATACCTACTGAAACATAATGGTTGGTTCTTTGATACAATATACTTGTCAATATCCATGTGTGTAGGTTGCATTATACTAAGCAGAATATGTTAGTTTTCCCAAGGATTTTGTTTAGCTATTACCACAGTCAATGGTCCATCATTATCGCTGTCATTTTCACTCGTATTTTCACTCGTATTTTCACAATGCTCTCTTAACTGTCTTATACGAAAGTTCATAATCTTTCTCTGTTCGTATTCATGAGATAATTCTAGCTTGATTTTGTCAATAGCGTTTGAGAGAGGCACAAACAACTTTACCTGATCATCAGTGACAGTTGCCAGTAACTTTAACATTCCTTGCTGAATAACTTTCATGAATTTATAATCAGCAGATAGCGTGAATCTGTTCTCGTTCTTTCGTTGTTGTAATGAGTCAAAATCACATAGAATCTTTTCAGCATTAAGATTGTCAGATACATTGATACCGCTATGTTGTAAATTTTTTAATCGCAGAAACAATGACATTGATATTTTCAAAATTCATTATATAATGAGTGTATATTTAATACAAAAATTATAAAAAATATATTTTTACAAAACATATATACATATATACAACTCCATATGAACTCCCAGCTTGTCATATAACATGCTGGCAAGTTCAGGAACATTCTGAATTAATCCCCATGTAATCCCTTAAGGTGTCAAACAACATCTTAGTAGGACCAGAGGAAATTCCGAAAGACGAAACACAAACCCCATGTGATCCCCTAAGGTGTCAAACAACATCTTAGTAGGATCAGAGGTCACACATAAACTGATTATATATTTACATGTGATGTTGATTTTTGCGGACGGCACATTTTGACCTATGTGAACCCCCCGGTTGCCTTTTGACATCCGAGCAAGTTCAGAGGTCACATATAAACTTATTAATGTATGATGATATGATATAATGATATGATGATGATGAAAGGCCTTTTCTACTTGTGAATAGAAACTAGCACACCCACCCCCAAATATCAAATCCGTAGGGGTGCAAAACTGACACCTACTACGTGTTGACACGTGGGTAGGTATACTAAATTTCTATTCACAAGTAGACTGGGGCTGGCCAAGGCCCCCAATAAATTATAAATCTTGGCCTAAAATTGCCTCCGCAGACAATTTGCCTTTCTCGGGTTTCGAACCATGGGCGCCAGGACGAGAGTTTCTACACGCTAGCAATGAACTATCGGACCTTGTTATAAATATATACTGAAAACGTTAATATGTGTTTGCCAAAAGCACAATAGCCTATTTCCTAAAAACTACAGTGTTCTTAACAAAAACCACAGTTTTCTGTGAAAAATGGGATTTTATATTTCTAGTTTCCAAAAAATATATATAATTCTGCATTAACACTGAGTCTATGCGTAAGCCGTTACCAAGGAGATTGATTTAGTCATAGCGTATTCTTAAAATAACTTTACGCAGTAATCGGCCACACAGATACAGGCAATGTTAGCACTAAGATATAGCCGTTATGGAATAATCAATAACAGAGCTAATTATGCAGCCACAGCCTTCTAGACAGAGTAACTAGACAATATATCGATTGCCTGTGTGCACTATGAGAAATCTGTGCGCGGATTTATGTAAACAAAGAATACAGTATTATTATTTTGTCAGTTACTGGTTGCCACAATATATAGGGAAAGTTGCCGATTAGCATTGAATGAGACCGCCGGAAAAGTTATATATATATATTGACAAGTATATGCTATGCTGTATTGTATCAAAGAATACAGACAACCATTATGTATCAGGTATCATAGACAAGCACCATGCATCCGGATATTTTTTTTTTGTTATTATGATAACGCTCTATGAGCGTACATACAGATTTATATTTAGTTCTTCATTTTGCAAATCCAGAATGTGACCTACCTGGTCTGTAAGTTTAAAGTGTATCCTTGATAGTAACGGATTATGAACACGTAGATATACGGGATTTATTGGCTCTGATACAATCAACCAGCCGGGTGGATCGCGCGGGGAAATGTGTATAATATGTACCCTTGCTGGGCCTGGTTAGACTTAGAAAGATCTACCTGATAGCTACCTTCAATAATATCGCATACCAGATTGACTGCAATTACTGATGTTATATTTACAATGCCCGGCGATATATGGCGGCCGGCACCAAAAGAGTTGTTATTATGTTTAAGAATAACCGGTGGTGGGGCTAATTTTCTCCATGATTCAATTACTCCGGGATAATATTTTTCAATAAGATCGTCAAGTGATTTCTTCATTTCAGCGTTATTTAAATCTGGTATAATAAATGTTTGTAAGTCTTTTTCTGTTATTTTGTAATGATTAAGAAATAATTGCTTAGATTTTGGATTTGTGTAAGAATTTCTATCGACTACTGTCGCAATGTTTATAATACTTCGATTGGCGATATATAAATCAAATAATATCCCATTTAAATGTTTTATTGACTCGATTATTTGCTGCTTTACGTTATCGTTGTAATGTTGTGATAATGAAATAAGTAAATTTCTTAAATCATTAAACTTTTTATCGTATTCAGGCTTAAGAATATCTAAAAATTCTTTAAAAAATTTTTCATCAACAATATCTCTAGAACGCTGCGTCTTGGGGTCTACGATAACCGCATTAAATGCTGATCTATTTATCTTGGGGATCTTTTTACCGTCAAAATCGGTAAAGTAATATCTATCGTCGTTTGGATCAGATCCAAAAAACATATGTCTCCATGGATATTCTTCTCGATATTCTGGGTCTTTAATGAATCTTTCTTCGCTTGTTTTAAATTCATTTTTAGTTGGCTCTGAAATTCCATTATAAACAGGAAGAATATCAGGCCATCCTAACACTGATCTGATCGAACTCTGATAAATATCTACGAGGTATTCAGGAGAATTTATTTCAATCACCTCTGATAGTGTTGGTTCGTAAACAGTGATCGCTATTTTGGATTCTTTTCCTGTGATAGATTTAATTCTGCGTTGGAACTCATCATTAATCTGGTCTATTTGATAACTGCCCGTTGAAATTCCAACAACTTGCCAATCAGGATTTCCATCCGGTTTATTCTTATTCACAAATACCAGTGAATTTGTTGCTGGTTGTCCACCAAATGGTTTTGACCTGATATTTGGCCAACTATGATAAACTCGAAGCTGCGCTAATGCAATTTCCTTTGCTGGAATTGCAGTCGGAAAATTAACGCTAAATTCAGGATTGGTTGAACTTAATGATATCATAGTAGTTTTTGACGGCGTTGTATTAGCTACGATCTGATGTAATAATTCTAACGATGACATTATTTAAAATACTCCGTATTTAATAGAGCGGATATTCAACCTTTCACTTTATCATTAGAATCCACTTTGAATGCCTCATGATAAGTTTCCATTATCGTTGCGAACTCCTCATCAGATATTTTACCATCGCTAAGGTACGCTGAAAGATACGATGATAGTTTAGAATAAGATGATGTTGCTGTGTGGAATTTCATTATGTACTCGTTTAGTTTATCATTTGTACACGTAGATATTTTCTTAGCGATAATACTGAAAATACCTGCGCATGTTGTTGCCGTGGAAACTATAATTGTTACAACTGCAGGCACTGTCATCGTTATTGTTGATAGTAATAATCCAGTTCCAGCAATAACAGCAGAAACCGAGTATACCATTATATCAATAACAACCATACGTTGCTGATATTTTTTTAACTTTATCGTGTAATCGTCGATGATATTTTTTAGTTTGGTTTGACACTCACATACTTGAGCGTATCTGTGACGTTGAACGTCGATAAATGACTCTTGATTCATTATACTTATCTAGGTAACTAATTGAGGAGTTTCACATACAAATTCCAAACACCACCAGTATAGTACTCTGGTTAAATTTTTATCAGATGCTTCCAGCAGAAATGTTTCTTCCGCATCTTTATTTATTATAACGGATACAACTCAAGAAAAAGTATCGTTTGAATAACGCCATGGAAATGTAGTAAATATACTGAATTTTGCACTACTAAATACGGACAGCCTGTATACGCCAGTGATTTCTGCGGTGTGTTTGAGATCATTATCTTGCAGTGTCCATACTCCTAATCCTGATGCTACTGTGTATACTACGTTAAATATCTGCTTGTGAGGAATTTTAATAAGATTCGTTTTTTCAACGATATCAGGAATTCCACTAACAATATCGTTGATTTTCGTGTTAATGTCGGTAAGTTTTATGTCAACGACTGGTGGATTTCCAAAAAAATCATAAATAGATCTGTTTATATTTCTACGGAAATTCAGAAACCTTTGCACGTGATTGGTAAAATCAGTTCTAAATGCAGTAATTTCATCATTGACTGTCATTAATGATTTATTGCTATCATCGACGTATTTCTTCGTTGCAGCGTCAAAATCTGTTTCTGGTGTTCTGAGATTATTAATACCATTATTATTCATGTCGAGAAATGCACGCATTATACTACCGCGCACTGACACGTACTTGGATTCTTGATCATCGACGTATTTTTTTGTTGCTGCGTCTGTATCCGAGGTTGGGTTCATAAGATATGTAATTTTTCTTCCTGACATAATAATGTCACCGGTAAATACATCACCAGTTTTCTTAACATAGTCGTTAACCGATTTACCGGAATCCTGTATTTTACCTTGATCAGTAAAAGTAACGATATTATTAACAACCGCGTTGGGAATTCGTACAAGTACATCTGGTAGTTGTATGTTACTCGTTTTTAATCGTCCTTGTTTGTCCTGAAAAACGACGACTTCATTTTGATCCACACTTGTGATATTTAATAAATCATCGATTTCATTTCTGAGCTGATCAAGAGTTGCATATTTAAATAAATCGACCTTCTGAGCTCTACCTGAGGGTCTTCCATAAATATCTACCATTATATTTACTGATATCTGTTTAAGTGTGATAACGTAGTGTAGTGAACGCGTGCACGACTTTATGAGGTGGCGCTGTTGATTTTGATACAGCATCAAGCACGGCGAGGGTTTCACGACCGCATATTGGAGGATCAGTTATTTTTTGTGTTGGTAGCGTTGAATACCAGATTGGAATACTTTTATCGCCGGTAACGTACTCTAAAATTCTTTTGGTGGTGCTAATCCATACGAATCGAAATAAATAATTCCACGTGGATCAATTGCATATCCGACCCAGTGCGTGCCTGGGCCAGAGTTTTTATCGAGATTAATGATACCGGTTTCAATATTGTTTGGTTTTTTTGGTAATTGATCGCGCATAAAAACACCTCTGAAGTTTTTTATTTTTAGTTGCTTAGCAGCATTAAGTAAATCAAAATTGGACATGGGTGATATTAGTAAACTGTCCCGGGAAGTCTTAGACCCTTTCCGTACCACGAATACGGGGTTCCTGGTAGTCTTAGACCCTTTCCGTACCACGAATGCGGGGTTCCTGGTAGTCTTAGACCCTTTCCGTACCACGAATACGGGGTTCCTGGTAGTCTTAGACCTTTTCCCCTTTTTTTGATTCCTTGTCCGGTTGCTTTCTTTAATGCCATTCCAGCAGCGGTTCCAACAGCACCTAGCGCAGCTGCTTTTGCAACAGCTGGGGCTGCAGCGGCTATTAATGCTGGTATAGCTGCGAGAAGTGGAAATATACCACCTGTCTTAACAGCATCTTTGATGGCGCCCGCAGAAAGATTAAGTTTTATGCCTTTATTTGATTTTTTAGCTTCATTGAAGTTTCTGAATTGACGCTCGGTCAACGATAATTTATTTGCACCGGTCATCTGTTCTCGCTTTAGCGATATTTTTATTCCACAGTTATTTTTTGATGATGATTGCAGCTTTTTAATCTGACCAGGAGCCAGACTCACACTAACGTGATGATATGACATTATTAATATTATATACGATCTAATTACATGTTTTCTATTGGAGCATCAATAACTCTCATTCGACCGCCAACACCTTCGAGCAACATCGATTTATCGCTGAGTATAACTGCGATTGCTCTGTAATTAGGAATTAATCCTCGATTCACACGAGCTCGAAAATGTATATCAACTACTGATTGTCTGGTTAAATCTAAATGTTCTAGAGAAAAGTAATAGATCGGATACAGCGCTGTAAAATCTAGCTGCGATATTTGTAAACCAGTATCAATGTTTTGATCACGTCCCATGAACGACATAAGACGATGATATGCACGTGCTACATGATTTTGATCGAAATTTAACAAAATATCCTCGGATGGTTCTTGATGTCCATTTATCCTTAATGAAACCTCAGAAACACCAAGTTTATCAAATATCATTATATTTTGTGTCTGATTATTTACTCGTGCAATATTTTGAAGCGCAATAAATATATGTCGCGGTGCAGAAACACCTTGCTGAGAAGCTATTGCCATGTGAATAGTCCATTAATTGCACTTTGAGTAGAATCTGTGGTCATCGTTAACCATGATAACATTGATTTACCGCCTTGACTCATAAAAGATAGTAACCGATCTTCTTCAGATATTGTTGGAGTCATCACTGGCATCCACAGGGAAAGTTTTGTTAGTACTATTTTACCATGAAGTGCTCTAGTTGCAGCATCATCAGCTCCTTCGGCGTGCCACATTGCATCATCATCGGTACCTTTTCGTACGAGTACAACTGTATGTTTGGCTCCAAAAATAACCTTTCGTACGTGTCTGCAGAATCCAAAGATATGTGACAGTGGAATCACACACGAAAATGTTTTCCTATTACCCTTTAACATTGCTCGACGTGCTGTAAATCCTAAGTTGAATTCTGGATTAACACTGTGCAATAACGGAAAATCAGCAGCAGGTCGGGCTACCATTCCAGCTGGTTGTGGATCGGCTGCAGTATTCCGTGGTGTTTGTACTAAATTATAATGTCTATTGTCAGGAGAATCAGTTGTATCCTTTGCAAACATCATTGATGGACCAGCTGATCTTGAATAATCATCGCTGTATCTTGCAAGTCCAAGTATCGTTGTGGCAACGTCCACGTTTTCCAGGCATGATTCAATATTCCTTCCGTCAATCATGTATGTAGCGCTGTTAAATAAAGCCATAATACCATTATTAACAAAACCAGTTCTAACCTCAGCGGCGTATTCAGTATCATCCGTTTTCAAAATTTCACCCTCGACTTCAATAAATGCTTCAGCGGGTAAGAAATATCTACTTGTATCCTGAACCTGTAGTTCGATTCGTCCACGCTGATCTGGCATTCGTGCGTCATAAGAATAATACTGATAATCGCGCACAGAATCATCTTTGAGAACTGTTGCGTCCATGTCAAACGCGGGATCAGATATACGCTTGAACATCTTTATTATTATCGTCTTCGTCTAACTCGAAGACCACTTCCTGCTATCAGACTAGCGGTTATATTTTTTCTTTGTCTGACATTGGGACATCAGCCAACTCCGCTAGTTTTTGATTAGCGGCTTGATTTATTATTTTACTTACACTTGCAGGCATCACTTCAGTGCTAGCCAATTTCACAGGTTGAGGTCGGACCGCTTGCGGTCTGTGTATTAATCTTGTTAGTCTATCTTTGATTGCTGAGAATGCTTTGCTAGCAATATTACCAACAGCGCCTATACCTTTTTCACCAACAACATCAATAGCTTTCATTCCTAGTTACTTTGCAATCGGTATTGTTTTTGGGGCTATTCTTCTAAACAGACCCTGAACAACATCACCTAGTCCATCTCCGTAGGTCGTTTTGTATACTGGTAATCGAGAGTTTATTACCCTGACCATGGTAGGTCCACGAGTATTGTGTGTGATCATCTTATTATTAAGTGACTTTATCACTAATTGTATCTAATCACTGTGGTAGTCATCGGCGATTTCATTAATGAGAGACCGATACACATTAATATCCATGATACCGCCTGTAAATAATCGTTTGCAAATATCAGCTGCTTCATTAATGATTTCTGATGAATTATTACCAGCTCGTTTTCCTCCAATGAGGATTTCTAGACGATCGACATCAGCAAGAACGTTATTGGGACAGGTAATAAGACCGCTTCCTAAACCACTTCCAGTTGCACCGGGAGCGTCTTGAAATTCTTCACTTGGTTTCGGTGGTGCTTTTTTAATTGGTTTCGATGGTGTCTTTGGTGATTCTGGATAATCACGAAGTGATTGCTCAAATGGTTTTGGTTCTTTTTGTTTTGGTGGTGTTTTTTGTTTTGGTGGTGCTTTTTGTTGTTGTTGATATTGTTGTTGTTGATATTGTTGTTGTTTTAATACTTGTTGTTGTTGTTCTGGTGGTAATTGTATAAAGGAAATATAACTATCTATTGCATGGATATATTGTATATATCTTGGACCACTATTTCTAGCCTGATCAACTTCATGGTGTATGCGAAATATCCATTTGTACCAATTATCACGACTTATAGGTTTATCAGCATATTCAGATTTTAAAAACTGTTTTCGATTATTGAAAAATTTCACAGCAATCACAGCTAAATCTCCTAAACTTTTAATATCTTTAATATAAGCAATAGCATCTTCGATAAATTTGTCACTTATGTTAATTTTTTCTTCTTGTTCTGGTAAACATTCCTTTATATCACCTATTTCAGCACGAGCTTGGTCTGCATCCTCAGGTATTTGTTGTATTGGTTGAGCAGCAGCTATTTTGGCTGGAAGTTCTTCAAGAATCTTTCTCGTTTTCTCAGTTTCTTCAGCTGTTTTTCCAGTTACCTCGGCAGTTTTTTCTAACACAGGTAGAATACCCTTAGTGGTCTTAGTGATAGGTTTAAATAATTTTTTGTATCCTCCTCAAATTCAACTTGATATTCCTGACGCGATTGTAGTTGTTGCTTAACAGAATCACGAACAGGTAGATATTTTTTAATTGCCGTTAGTCGCTCTCGAGCTAATTTAGCTGAGTGTGGTTCTTCAATACTCATTATTAATATAACAATGATGATTTAATTACAGCAGCAGGAAGGGTGAACGACAAAAATTGAGTGACCAGACAAGTAAACTAAACGCATTATAACATAAAAAACAAAAAAGTCAAAAATAAAATAACAAAAATGAGCTAACCCAAACGATTTATTATCCGTTTTTCAAACTGTATGGAAATAATAAAAGTTATAGGCTTCGGTTTATGTTATTGACCTTTTTTTTTCAGCCCCTGTAGGAACCTTTATTTTTTATAAATAAAGTCTCTGCAAAGTTGTAGGGTTCACCCTTCCTGCTGCTTACCGGCATGTACCATACCGCTGTGTTGTGTATTTACTAAACTGCTGAAATTTATCGATTAGGACTGAAACCATCCGCAGCGTCTATGGATACAACCAATTGAAGCACACAGTACTGGTTTAGGCAATATCCTTTGATGGTTATATCAGAACAAATTTCATTGACTGGAGGACAGGGCTTCCCCTGAAGGAAACGACTGGTTTGAACCAGTTGATGGATTCCTTGAAACCATGATGTGAGACAACGATGAATTTTCCTTGGAATGCATCTGGATGGATTGCTTTCTTATAAAGCTGGGACCAGCTGAAGAAAAGATGAATAAAAAGCCAACAAAACCGGGTAAAACTAAACTTAACTATGATAGGAAATACGATAAACAAAGAAGGCTGCAGAAGTTTCCTTGGAATGATGCCAACAAAGATTGAACAATCGCAGCTTTGAATATATGTAAGAGACGACCCACATACAAACAAAAACCTGTGGATTGTTTGTAGGACAGGTAATCACAAGGAAAAATGCACTGTTAAGAAACCAAAAAGTGCAAAGCAAAATATATTTCAACTAAACTTTGATAATGAAAAGGTCAAATCTGAGAAAGATGTTGTGGGTGATTTCAGACGGAGTGATAAATAAATACAACGTGTTCCAAACTGAGCTTTACAAAAATCTGTTTAGGAGTGAAAACCAATAAGCTTTGTATATTTTGACAAAGTTATTTATTTCCCAGAAAACAATGTAAAAATTGAAAATAGAACTTACGGTTTGTAAATATAATCCAAAATTCAATCCTAGAATTGAAAAATATAAGTCCTATCACAAAACAGTTCTAATTTTCGTCCAGGTTCAAAACCCGACGACGTTCCAAGATGGTGGATGATGACGTCAGATGAAGTATTTGTACGAAAAGTCAATAATTCCTTGTTGAATCACAACTTATAATGTTTCAATTTAGAAATCCAGAATAAATTTCTACTGAATGTCTTTTGTCCAAAAATTTTGATGAAGAAAAGCATTTGTTTGTTTTCCAGAGTGAATAAATTATTTTTAAAAAAAAAATCAACCCAAACGGCAACAACTCAGAATACCTCTGTACTGCAAAGGTATTTTTTAACGACTGACTAAAATCACTAAAAAAAGTTAGTCTTAAACACAATTTTAGATCACGCAATAGGTCACTTGGTCACTTACTACAAGACATTTATCACGCACGCCAGTATAGCCCCAATAAAGAACCAATAATCAAAAAAAAAAACGTTGTTTACACATGATGATCACGCAAGCAAAGTATGACCTTGATACTGACCAATCATTTTAATTTAGTGTTTACGAACTTCTCAACCCAAGACGAAAAAGGTTAACTAAAAATGGTGCTTTTGTAATAGGTTGTACGTTCTAAATAAACAGAATTTACTGAAAGAAATACCAAATCCCATGAAAAATAATCATTACAATAAAATACAATGAAACATAATTAAAATAAAAAAGAATTTTAAAACTAACACACACGCAATTTAATTACATATACGTAACACATCCCCCCCATAAAGAAAAAAGAAAGATTTATATAATAAAACTTTCTTTTTACCATATGTAAATCATACAAGAGGTAAAGCAAAATTACATAAGAAAATTTTTATGAATTATATAATGTGTACATAAAATAATATTTCTATACACGGGAAAGTGCATCTGCAATCAAATTGTCTTTTCCCTTGATGTGCCTGATGTCAAGATTAAATTCTTGTAAAAACAAACTCCACCTTAATAATCTTTGATTTTTATTTTTCATCTTGTCGATGAAAGTAAGGGGGTTGTGACCACTAAACACAACAAACGTAGAAGGAGCTGAGCTAATGTAAACTTCAACATGCTGTAATGCCAATATTAAAGCCAACCATTCCTTCTCGATTGTTGAGTAGTTTCTTTGGTGATCATTTGATTTCTTAGAGAAATAGCACACTGGGTGATCAACACCATTTCTATCTTCTTGAATCAATACTGCTCCAACCCCCACATCACTTGCATCCACAGATAACTTAAATGGTTGACTGAAATCTGGAGCTGTAAGAAACGGCGCACTTTTGAGTATGGCTTTTAATCTATCAAAACCTTCCTGACATTTTTCAATCCAAAGAAACTTGTTTTTCTTACTTAACAAGTTTGTCAGAGGTTTAGCAATATTAGACAAATTGGAAAATAAGTTTCGATTGTATCCGGCCATACCCAAAATTTGCATCAGTTTCTTTTTACTGACAGGCACAGGAAATTCAGAGATAGCCTTGACCTTAGCATCTATTGGTTTATCTTGACCGTGTCCCACATTATGTCCTAGAAATGTTAAGCTAGCGCGTCAAAACTCACTTTTAGATAAATTGATAGTCAAATTTGCATCAGTGAGTCTGTCAAAGAATTTCCGAGTCGTAGCTAGATGTTCTTTCCAGGTGTCGTTGTAGATGATGACATCATCAATATAAGCATCACAATTATCTAGACCAGAGGTAATCATATTCATCAAGCGTTGAAAGGTACATGGGGAACCCTTCATTCCGAACGGCATTACTTTATATTGATATCGTCCATCTGGAGTCACAAAAGCCGAAATTTCCTTTGCTTTTTCCGTTAGTGGAATTTGCCAAAGCCCTTTCAGACGGTCAAATTTGGTGACGTACTTGGCATTTCCAATTTTATCAATACAATCATCAATTCTTGGTAATGGAAATGAATCTGTATTTGTCACACTGTTCACCTTCCTATAATCAGTGCACATACGGAAAGTTTTTTCTGGTTTCGGAACAAGTATACATGGTGAACTCCAATCACTTTTACTGGGCTCTATGAAATCGTTCTCCAGCAAATACTGAATTTCCTTTTTCCAGTATTCCTATTTGAGAGGGTTCATCCTGTATGGATGTTGTTTCATAGGTTTTGAATCTACAATTTCAACATCATGAAAAATTGTATTTGTCCTCGTAGGAATATCTGGAAACAAGTGCTCATATTCGAATAAAAACTGTTTAAGTTCATTACTTTCTTGTTGTTGCAAATGTAAACGTTTCTGGTCAGATTTTTCATATTTTCCGAATTCCGAAGATTTGTTGCTCCAAGATCGGTAGAATCCGACTGCATTTCTTCACTTAAATCCTCAGTGAGTGGGACAAGTACAACTAAATTAATTGTATAATTTACTTGGCTATCTTTTTCAATATACTAGTACTCCATTAGTTTATTTAGATCAGAGTACTATTATCATAATTTAACTCATTCATTTTCTTCTTAACTTTGTAGGGGCCGTAAAATCTAATTTGAAGAAAATTTTGAACAACGAGCAAGAGAGAATGAACTCCATCCAAGACTCAAATGTTCTCTCAAGTAAAGTTCTGTGAAACCATAGTTTCACTTTTGACTTGAATTGCTGAGTGCCAAATTCAAGCATAACAAGCTGGAAAATTCCAGACATAAAATTGAACCCTTGATCCGATTGGACAGATTTAGGAAGGCCAAATTGAGTAAAAAAAAACTTTATTAAAGCTTTTACTATGGTTTTGATTTTAATATTCCTTAAAGGAATTGCCTCTGGGAATCTTGTTGACGCACACATAATGGTCAACAAATATTAGTTGCCTGACTTGGTCTTAGGTAAGGGACCAACTCAGTCTACCATAATTCTGCTAAATGGTTCGTCAAATGCAGGAACAGGTTGCAGATGAGCCTTAGGTATCTTCTGATTATGTTTTCCTACAATTTGACAAGTATGATAAGATCTACAAAATTTACAAACATCACTTTTGATTTTTGGCAAATAAAAGTGAGTCAAGATCTTGTGATAAGCCTTATTAATCCCTAAATGACCAGCTAAAGGAGTTTCATGGGCCAGACTAAGTATTTCCTGTCTGTAAGATTCTGGAACTACAATTTGATAGTTCACTGACCATTCATCACCAGAAAGTACCTCGGGAGGTCTCCATTTTCTCATAAGAATTCCATGTTTAGTGAAATAACAGACAGGTACTTCAGTGGCTTCAGCTTCACTAATGACCCTCTGAAACAAACAGGAGATCTCACGATCTTTTTCCTGTTCAACGACAAGTGATTGTCGTTTGTCACCCTGATTAGATAAAAGAGAATGAGTAGTTAAAAGAGGATCACTGTGATCAATACCTTTTGATTGACCCAAATTAGAAGTGAAAGTGACCTCATCAAAAGCTTGACAATACATGTGTCAGCTAAAGGAATATTTTCCTTATCAGAATCATTCTCAAGCGTTTTCTTTGCCATAGCTCTGGTAACGGCACAAGCTGGGTATAAATCAGGGTATTCTGTTTAAATTGGATCAACTTTCTGATCCAAAGAAGACTTCTCCGTTGCAAGTGGATTAACCACAACCGTTTCTCCAGCTAGGTCGTTGTCTAGCAACAAATGAATGCCCTCAACGGGTAAGGTAGACACTATACCGACTGTTAGAGGTCCTGAAACTAAGTCTGATGACAAATTCAGAATGGAGAGGAACATTAACAAAGCCTCACTCTACTCCCTGAATGAGAACACCCTCATTAGAACAGGACTTCTCAGAAAAAGGCAAAGTATCTGATAATAAACGCCTCTGAGAAGCTCCTGTGTCCCTTAAAATTTTAATAGGGATCGGATTGGTCAAATCACCCAAGAGTGATATATAACCCTTCGACATGAATGGTTCATAATTCTCCATAATAAAATCAGACTGGGGTTTATTATACCCAACAAATGTATTGCTTTCAATACATGACCGTGACCTTGACCTCCTTGAAATAAGAGCATTTGGGATAGGTCTATCTTGATTCTGATGCCTATATTTCAATTTGAAGCAATCAGAAATGACGTGTCCTTTATTCTTGCAATAGGTTCACGTAGGAATAGACAGGGATTTTGAATCAAGTTTATCCGAGGCTTGATTTTTAGAAGTTGGGCCAGATTGGGTTTTAGGAGGAGTCGTATTTGGCTGAAATACCTTTCTACTAGCAGACTGCTGAGTGAATGATTTGCCTACAACAAGAAATTTATGAGTTAAAGAATATTCATCAGCAGCAAGAGTAGCATTTTCCAAGGTTTCAATCTTATGCTCTTCAACATGATTCTTAATGTCATTAGGAACACAGTTTTTGAACTCTGCAAGTAACACAGTTTGTTCGAGACTTTCATAATCATGTTCAACTTTCTTGGCTAAGCACCATCTCTTATATAACTGCTCTTTCTCTCATGCAAATTTGACATAAGTTTGTCCAGCTTCTTTTTAATAGTTTGTGAATTTTTGCCGATAAGCTTCAGGGACTAACGCATAACATCTTAAAATGCACACCTTAACCAAATCATAGTCAGAACTGTGTTGTACTGACAGGGATGCATAGATATCTCGGGCTTTGCCAAATAGTACACATTGCAATAATTGAGTCCAATGCTCCCTTGGCCATTTCTAATTTTCAGCAACTTTATCAAAATAAACAAAATATTTGTCTACTTCTGTTTCTCTAAAAGGGGGCACTAACCTGATATTTCTTGTAATGTCAAAACTTGAATTTGTATGTGAAGTGGGTTCGTGCTTTTCACTTGCCAGCTCTATTTCTTTCATTTTAATTTGAAATTCCCTCTCTCTCTCCTTCTCTTCAAATTGTAATTTCATTTGTTTATCATTCTCTCTTTCCTGTATCTCTCTCTCCCTCCTCTTTCTCAAATTGTAATTTCATTTGTTTATCATTCTCTCTTTCCTGTCTATCTCTCTCCTCTTTCTCAAATTGCAACTGCTTCTCTTCTAATTGCAACTGCAATTGTTTCTCTCTCTCTCTTCTTTCTGAAGCTTGAGCTTCCTTAACTCCAATTCCATCTTGTGTTTCATCTTTAATTCCATTACTTTGATGTCAGTGTCTGATACCGACTTACTGACCGATGCCAAAATACTTTTATCATAAACATTCTTCTCTACCAAATATGGAATCAAAACACTTTTAATTTCTTGTTCTGTTAAGGAAGATTTTGCTTCAGAAAGATCGTACTTTCTGGCAAGTTCAAGCAACTCATCTTTCTTCAGACTGTCCAACTGCTCCTGAGTTGGACCAGAAAGAAACGTTTCCACTTTTAATGACATTGTGAATGAAAGCCCGTTGTTTTCACTAAAAATTTCAAACAAAATATGAAACAGAACTTGGGATTCAAAACCATTGGGAATTTAAATTTCAAAAAACAATTTTCTGAAATACTTTAGCCAAAATTCAAATATCCCGGACGAGCCCCCAATTTTCTTTGTTACGTTACAAGGGCTCGTACTCAGTAACAAAGAAAAGAGTGAAAGCCAATAAGCTTTGTATATTTTAAATTTTTTTTTTTTTATTTGCCTAGAAAACAATGTAAAAATTGGAAATAGAACTTACGGTTTGTAAATATAATCCAAAATTCAATCCTAGAATTGAAAAATATAAGTCCTATCACAAAACAGTTCTAATTTTCGTCCAGGTTCAAAACCCGACGACGTTCCAAGATGGTGGATGATGACGTCAGATGAAGTATTTGTACGAAAAGTCAATAATTCCTTGTTGAATCACAACTTATAATGTTTCAATTTAGAAATCCAGAATAAATTTCTACTGAATGTCTTTTGTCCAAGAATTTTGATGAAGAAAAGCACTTGTTTGTTTTCCAGAGTGAATAAATTATTTTTAAATAAAACAAAACAAACCCAAACGGCAACAACTCAGAATACCTCTGTACTGCAAAGGTATTTTCAACGACTGATTAAAATCACTAAAAACGTTAGTTTTGAACACAATTTTAGATCACGCAATAGGTCACGTGGTCACTTACTACAAGACATTTATCACGCACGCCAGTATAGCCCCAATAAAGAACCAATAACAAAAAAACGTTGTTTACACATGATGATCACGCAAGCAAAGTATGACTTTGATACTGACCAATCATTTTAATTTAGTGTTTACGAACTTCTCAACCCAAGACGAACTAGGTTAATTAAAAATAGTGCTTCTGTAATAGGTTGTACGTTCTAAATAAACAAAATGTACTGAAAGAAATACCAAATCCCATGAAAAATAATCATTACAATAAAATATAATGAAACATAATTAAAATAAAAAAGAATTTTAAAACTAACACACAAGCAATTTAATTACATACAAGTAACAACAGCATATGCCATAGCAAAGCTGAAAAAATCTTTTACAGACTATGAGCTTTTTATGAGGTCCAAATTTAGAATGAAGTTGAACTTGCAACTGATCATATGAACTCCATGCACAGATTTGACAAACAATATATCGGATGTCCTACTGAAAAATGTCAGTGATATAACATCCAGAGCTAAATTCATATCTATCCTTTCAGACACAAGTACTGATTCAGCAGTTTGGGACCAGGAATGCATTGCTGTTAAAGTTGTGGAGCCTGAGCATAAAAGTCCAAAATTAAGAGAAACTGAAATATCCAGTACATTTTAGATGTGACAGATCTGTATTGCACGCATTGATATGGTGCAGCTAAATAAAAGTAAACATTTTAACAGTCTTGTCTTCCACTATTTGTTCTATGAAAATAAGGACAAGTGGGTCTTTTATACAGACAAGAAAACTTTTTAATTTGCTGGCCAACTTAATCTTAACAAAATTTCCTGTCCCTGATCTCTTTCTCTTTCTCAGCCAATAGTAAATACTGTATTGAATTTAGAATTACCGTACAATATAATACTATGTACTAGTGTTAACCACTATTTCCTGTATGGTAATGTTCACTTATAATGAACTGTGAGGTAGTCAGTGGGATGGATCCCAGACCCACTGCTACCTGTGTATGGGGTAATAATAATAAAGAAAATATATATGTAAAAATATTAATAAAATTATCAAATGTGCAAACAAGGAAATGTGATGCTCTTATCATTAAACAGTGATAATAATACTCCACACTTATATACGGCTAAAGTGTTAAAACCATGAAAACTTATTTACTATACACATAAGGAAGATATTAGCACAATAACAAACAAATCTTACCTAAATCCAGAAATTTTTGGTTAACAGCATAACTTTTGCAATGGATCCTAATATGTGTACAAATCCAAATTCAAATATTGGATGAGGAGGGAAGTATTTTAATGTACACTCTAAACATGATTATTGAAGTTTAAAAAATGTCATTTTACTATAGTTGGATTAACTGAAATTCCACAGAGCAGGACATCTATAATAAGTACATTTCAATGCATTTTCTTCAACTTCCAATTTTCATTTCCTATGTAATAAATAGGTAAATTCACTGCCGACCACTGTAATTTTAAGTAAGGCAAATATGAAAACTCCCTCAGTACAATCTGGAAAAGTGGATAATTGATAGCAGCATCCTCAAATAGCTAAAGCTGCTTGTTCTTTGAATCCATAAAATGGCACTCTATAAACTGAGTGATAATGTTATATTCAATGCAAATGGTTTTCTGGGATTGTTCTAAATTGGTTGTAAACACGGTTTTTGCAATGTTAACTTCTAACAAATCAAATTTTATTTTACAGTTGTGTTGTTAATATCTGGAGGATGTAATGGGGTTTTCTACAGCAAAGAATTGGACATGGGAGATATAACAGGTCTAATAAATTAATTCAACAAATGTACAGTTGAATTAGTTAAGTTAGGTTTTCAGTAAAAAAAGGAAATTAATGAAGAAGGACAAGTTTTCCTCATTCAAAACTTGTGATGACAGCCATAACCCAAGGACCCAAAATAATTATTTAGTTCACATTTTTATGCACACACACACACACACACACACACACACACACACACACACACACACACACATATATATATATATATATATATATATATATATATATATATATATATATATATATATATATATATACCATATATACTCTATATATATATATATATATATATATATATATATATATATATATATATATATATATATATATATAACATTCATACTGTATTGTTTCAAAAGTAATAATTCACATTCTATTCCAAAAAAGTTTACATATAGGAAACAAAGAGCTTATTAGTACTTTAAGAAAAAACCAATACTTGTATACCTATACTCAAAAATGCAACCAATAAAACTTTGTATCACAGACAACACCAAATATATAATACAAAAACTTTTATTACATTTAAGTTGCCAAGAAGAAGCAAATTAATTGGCCTAATTTTGAACAGTTACTTCAGATTTTGGCATAAATGCTTCACGAAACATACACTCATCTCCGTTTTCTTTCTGAGGAACATGTCTGCACAAGCATTGGTTCAAAATAAAGTCTTCCTTAGCGAATTTCACAGGACACCCAGGACAGCAGAATACCTACAATGAAAGAACAGTTTCAACAGTTATGATGTTCCTGCTAAAGGACATAAATGTTACTCATGCTGCATTTTTTTAAAAAATAATAGCTTATTATTTATTATATTTCTAGACTAGTGATGGAAAAATGGATCACATCTAAATATCTGATTTTACCTTCACTGGTCAACTGTAAAAGCAGTAGCCACAAATATGGTTCTTGTGCTTTTCTAAAGATAAATTTCCAGGTCATTTCCAGAGGTTTTCCAGGATGAAATTAATTTTTTCAAGGTTCACATATAACCGTTGCTAAATGGAATTAAAGAACATTTTGGTTTCTAAAGCATGCATTTTCTAAATCTAAAGATGGTTCTCTTTCAAGACTCTTCGAAACTTGTAACTCAGAAAATATGATCATGTACAAAACCACAAAATGTATCACACGAAACAAGTTTGACTATACTCCTATAAATTGGCATGTAAAGTCATTTCAATGTGCATAATAAAAATTCTAATTTCACCTTGCTGACATGCATTATGTTGCTTTGTGGAAACAACATAATGAACATAAATTAGTCTTGATTCCTTTCAAACCTTTACTTCTAAAGAATTCTATAGCAATATATGCATGTTATACAATGTAAATATTTCATATCACTGTAGGAAAACAGTCCGCTAAGTATTAGAATCTTTTCTTGAAACGAAAACAGTTTAACTGTGAATTTATCTGTGCCAACAAAAACTCAAACTTTTTCAAACAACCTAAACTCCTTAAGACGATCTGGTTAAACATCTATCAGTTAAGAACATTTACAAAAGTGTTGATTTAAATTTTGATAAAAAAAAACCTGAAAAATTATAATTGCTGCATAAACAACACATGAATTTTCTTTAAAATGAAATTGTCCTCTTGTGATCTATAAACCAGTCCCCAAACCTGTACTGATACAGGGACTTGTGTCGTTTTTGAATATATAATAAAAGGGTCAACAATTTCCTATTTCTCCTGCATTATATTTAAGATCTGAAACCAATGCTTCAAGCTACATGTCACTGTAATAGTATCGCACCAAAGTTCAGCTCACAGATTCGATATTTTGGACAACAAATTTGGCTTAAAATGAATAGCAGTCCGTTTTCTAATCGGGTTTCCTATGAATATACTAATCCCATTTTTCGCATTTGGACTTTTAGGTTCGGGTGTGAGGTCAGTGCAACTGCATATAAAAAATTTGGAATTTGCTGCCACTGTGCGTTAGCGGCATATGGTAGTCACTTACCAGCGGGCCTACCAACTTTAAGCTATGTTATATCGACTCATACCTGCATGAAATCGATACGAAAATGATTTATGTTCTTAAAAAATGGCAAGTATGGCAAGTATTATACTCGTCATGTCTTTAATCCGCTGACAGACTAGACAAAACTACAGCATAGATGAAACCTGACCCGGTACTCCATTTGTGTTACTAGTCAGATGACTTCACAAATCTCCAACAACGATACTGGAAGTCCAATAGTCATGTGATATCAACAACAGACTCCTTTATAATGTTGTTGTACAAAAATTCAAAAAGAAAATAAAAAATCTACTAGACGAATCTAATCCACTGGGTGTTTGGATTGTCTCAGCCATAGTGTTAATGGCAAGCACCCAAATGATCCATACTGCAACCTCTTAATATTCTGGTTAGACCTCGATAAATTTAACTTGCGATCAGTTCAGTTCCGACTCAATTACGTAATTATTTCGGGTGTCAAGTGGTGGCGGAAAATGTTCCAGAACTTATGGTGAAACGTCTTTTCACCTAGGTCATCTGTTCCAAGACTTAAGAAATGAAATAAATTTGTTTTAAATTTGCGCCCCTCCCCCTCCCCCGTCCTCGCCACTGTACGTTGCAATAACCTAGATAAACAAAACGCTTATTCGATAATAATATGAAAGAAACTAACTTTATTTTGCTATCGTCTATTCCTCTTTGACCATCATGATCAATTTATTAAAGAAACATATTTATCCACAAACTCCGTATATGTCGCATATGCATACTGCAGTATGTATTACTAATGTCAGATAACACACGACACATTGTTCATTGATGCGAATAAAGAGAAATGAATCATGTTTGGTTGTACTCCAAAGTATGAACATATTATCAGACCCAAAACTGGATCCAACAAAACTGGAAACGAGAGGGTGAGAGAAAGACAGAGGGGAAAATATCAACTGATTCCTTGGGTTACCTGCCATTCATGTATATCCATTGTAAGGTGTAAATTAATCAAGACTGTATTGTATCCAGTTTAACTATGTGACAATATCTCGCAAATAAAAATAATTACTTGAAAATACATTCACTGTGAGTGTAAATGAGAATCTTTCACTAGAATGGCTTACAAAAGGTATTATTAAAGCAAGTTATTGCTGTGTATACTATTTACACTTCAAACATCAATGACCATTTGTAACAGTTATTACAGACTGCAATCAAGTAGAAGCCAGGGCGGTGAATAAGCAAAACTGGCAGAGATGCAATAAACTCATTGTTTAAACTTACCGAAAGGATATCAAATACAAAGGTTATTTTATAACAAAGCAAGCCCTACCTCAGAAGATGCCTTTGGATTCTTTTAAGTGTGCTGATTTGTTTTTAAAATATCAAGTCGTCCAACAGAGAACAATCAACATGGGTTCATTTTACTGTTATTCACGTGAATTCTGAAAATATATTGAAACAATGGAACAGATTTTAAGTGAAACAATCAAGAGTTTCGTGAAATCAATGACCCAGCATTTCCCACAAGAGTTTGAGGAGAAAATAAAATTGATATCATCCGATGATTTTGTGAAGGCCAGAAGAGAAGCTAATTTTGCCAACAATATGATCATTAACATGCACGATACTCTAGTATACTTTGATCTCATTCCTGGATGGACTGTTGATAAGAAGATGGTTAAAAGAGTGAAAATTTGCACGAATTGCACAGATTAAATGTCTTACTTCAGTCTTTGCAGTTTCCGCTTCAGGAAATGAGTTGTCTCCAATGATAATTGTTAATGGCATGAGGAAGCTAAAAAATATTCATGCACCGAAAGCATGGATCGCATGTGTTCAGAAAGGATCGGTTGATGAGAAGATGCGGCAGTGGAGTAAAGTGTTTTCTCTCAAGTACGCACTTTAATACTTTTTAAATAAAATTTTTAATTTGAGCGCATTTTCTGACGTAATTTTTGAAAGATATCAAAGGTGTCCCACAGCCTAAAACTCGTAAAAACATTCAGTTCACCATAACATTATTTTAAAAATTAATTTAAGCTGTCCCAACAAATACTGTAAATATGGTATATTCAATATTTTTAAAAAGAATAAGAAAAGGAAACAAAACTATCATTTTAATAAAGTGAGATCCAACACCATTAAAACGAAATTGTTGTTGATAGGTTTTTTACTACCCTGCCATGACAGAACTTTAAATCCACGTGCAAATTCAGCAAAATGGTGGACACTGTCAGCTCAGTGGATATTCTCCCAAACAAACTGCCAGTGTTTAGCTATATAAAAACAAATCATAATACATGAAGATCTTGGTCATTAATGGAAAAAGAGATACATACATTGTCCATCTTATAGTTAAATCAATGTATGGCCACAATATTGATGCCATGACTGATATCTGGATAGGTTGACAAAGGAATGTAGAATTAATATTGTAATATTATATATTTATATTTATTCACCAAGGCTATTCACAAAGTTCCTTTGCACATTAATTGGAAACGACAATTCACACCTCATTTAGAAAGTCTATTGAAATGGCCACCAAGTATATAATGTACATAAAGCTATCTGTATGGCTGCCATATATCTGATCTGCAAAATATACTAATTGTTGCAACTGATTGACTTTAATTCAATATTTGCAGGTCACTGTTGTTAAAACTTGTACAATGTTATTAAACATTTTAAAATAGATATTGAGTAAATATAATGGGTAACAAATCCAATCGATGATCTTTTTCTGTTATTCACTCAAAACAAACAAATCTATTTACGTTATGCTCAATCTAGTTGTCGAAGAATCTGTGTTAGAAGTTTGAAAGTGATTTCTTACGTAATGTCACCTGTTTACTGTTTAGTTCATGTTATGTTTTGTGTATATCTGCAAAGTATCATCGACTGTCTTAACTTTGCGCCAGTCCTTGATTTGTGCCCCATGTTTCTCGCAACCTTACATGCCTGTTTCGAAATCATTATGTCATCAACTGGATCAATACCTTTTTTGATAGTGATAGTAAGTGCTGATTAAGAAATATTTGACGAAATAAAATATAAATATGTACCACGATTAAAATAATAGAAAACAAAATGGAAATGTCCAGTTTAACTAATGCCATATTTGCAACAAGTTTGCTGCTCTGATGCGAGTGTTGGCTGTTTAAGTCAGAGCTTTTGGTCGTGTTGGTTTTCTTTATCTTTTTATTTGAGGAAACCCAAGAAAGATATTGTTATGAAGGCAATGGCAATGCAAAACTTGGTTACTATAACATACACTTTTTATACCGTAATATAGTATCCTCGCATCATCCCATTTGTTTGTAACCCCTTTTAATTTTAAAAACAGAAGGCATCAAGGATATAAAAAATGCAAAAAAACCTAGTCATCTCATTCACTGATTTATAATTTCTAACCTAATTGTCGCTGGGGGATCCCAAACACTGTCAGCTTGTTGGCATTTTGAATCTCTAGCAACATGGTCGCCATATTTCCTTAGGCTAGTCTATGTTCACAAGCAATGTACGTGATGAAGTTCATCCTATTTGAAATCTGAATAATTCCGTAAATTTTGGATTTACATCTCTTTGAACACATGTATACAAGACTTCTTCCTATATATTTATTCAATTTGTTTTAGAAATATTTAAACTAGGAATTGCAAATATTGGATATAGACAAAATTTTGACTGAAATAGACTATTCTAGAAATAAGAAACGGACAGCGAGCAGTCTATTTATTTACATCAGAGGTTTCGTCTGCATTGAAATAACAATAATTTGACAGTGATAGGGACCCCTTGGAATCAGTCAGGTTATAAATTATAAAACATTGAATGAAATGACAAAGTTTTGTGAATCTTTTATATCTTTGATGCTTTATTAAAAAAAAAAATTGGCAGTGGTTATAAACAAACGGGTAAACGGGTACTCACCATTTGATAATAACCCGGGTAATATAATATACAACTGGGTATCCTTAAAAAATAAGTTTTTCAAGTTCAGATCGAGACAAAGAATAACGATTACAGTTTGAAGCTCGTGAAGTGTGCTCAATTATTCATCATCGCAAGGGCTTGTATGGTTCCTTACAATTTACTTGTCATACATGTACTATATAATAATACAAGGCAGGACACTTCTCTCCTTTTTCGTGCGAGCTATTAAGAATCAGTGCTGATATTTCAAGCTAGACCGTCCTAACTTCGTTATCCTCCATGGTTTGTGTGCCATTTTTCTTGCGACCTAAATGCGCTTGTTTTAAGATGCAGATGACATTAACTGGGTCAATACCTCTCGTCAATAGTGACAGTAAGTACTGATTAAGAAATATTTGACAAAATAAAATTTAAATACATACTACAATTCAAATAAAAGAAAGCACAATAGAAATGTCCAGTTTAACTAATGCCATTATTGCCTCAAGTTTGTGGCCCTGAAGCGAGCGCTAGCTATTCAAGTCAGGGCCGCTTTTCATATGTTTACTGGACCTTTTCAATTAGCGAGAAATCTAAGTCAGATATTTTTGTCACAGCAAATGCAACACAAAAACGTGGTTACCATAACATGCACTTTTTATACCATTTTAGGATAAAATGAACAACTATACAGAATGAAAATATTTCACTGAAATATTTAAATATAAGGGGAGAAAATCTTTCTTGTTTTATAACATTGCAAAAACATCAAATAAAATTCACCACGTGTGTAAATTTGGTAATTTTTGGATGAATTTTACATAAAACAGTTTCAAGAAAAAAGCAGCAGCGAGGCTGAACCCTACAAAGGGTTAGGAGGGCTCCGTTAGCAAAAATAAACGTTCGTACGGAGGCTGAAAAATAAGGTCAATAACCTCGAATC
Organism: Megalonaias nervosa; assembly: GCA_016617855.1. Lineage (NCBI taxonomy): Eukaryota > Metazoa > Mollusca > Bivalvia > Unionida > Unionidae > Megalonaias > Megalonaias nervosa. The sequence goes on from JAECUM010023958.1 coordinate 27,798, forward strand.
GAAGCCTCTAACCGTGCGTATTTCCATACAAGAAACACAGACCAATTAGCTCATTTTTTGTTACTTCATCGTTGATGTATTTTTTTTTCAATTTTTTATGCGTGTTCGTTTGGCCAGCCGCACACTTACTGTTTGTCGTCACCCTCTCTGCTGCTGTAATTAACCAAACATTTTATCAAGACCTATACGATACCTTGACCTAGGATCATGTAAATTTATTGTCATAAATCCGTGTGGGGTAGCTTGTGCTTTTGAAAAGAAATTTTTTAACTTAATCATGTCCATATCCCCTGAACACCAAGTTTGATGAATGTTTCGTAGAGTATGTGTATCGACTCCATTCAAAACAACTAAAATGTTGTAGTTATCTATGATCACATTAGGTATTTTTGTATAGCGCTGAGTAACATATATAACATCAGTATTTTTGTGTCTGCCGCGAGAAAATATTCTGGCAGATTTGATTGTTTATCTAACATGACATCATCGTATACCACAAGATTAAAGAGAAAGGGGACCCTTGGAGTGTTTGCAATGTGTAAAGCTGACAACTAAACCATCGTCACTGACCTGAACCTGAGATAACTGAAGAATGTTTGGATTGCTGCAACCAGGCTGTCTAACAGTTATTTCCCCTACCCGCAGAAATGCGTGAAATGCAAGAAGAAACATAGACTTAAATAGAGCCGCACGAAAGACATTGTGGGTAAATGTGGGCAGGACTAGAACGAGTTTTTGAAGCATACATTTATCAATTGATAGTCTGGCATCTGTATGCGGTAAATGTTTGTGCAGCGTTTGCAGGAGTTTTTGAATAAGAAACGAATTGGTTGGATTAGGGATATTTTTTAGTTTGTGCACATAGCCAATAGCCGAGACATAGGTAGATATGGTTGATGGTGCATAGTGTTTCTCAAAAAGATACGAGATAAAAAGTGTCAAATTGGTACTTGAAACCGGTACCGTGTAAATAAAATATTTTCTTCATTTTCTGAAGTTTTTCCTTCTCTATTTCTAGGATTTTAACTCCGTTCATAATTTGAAATCCAGGATGTTTGTCCATTCTTGCTTTCGAGACTTTTGTTTGAAACTTGTTTTCGAATTTTTCAACTGTAGCTTCTAGTGGTATCGCTAGCGGTATATCTACAATGTGTAGTTCTGCTGTTCTTTTCTTTATTTTCCGTGGAAAAGGTGCTGGATTTCTTACGTTAACAATTTGTCCACTAATTTCCATTTCTCCATAGGGAAGTATTGGTGTATATTCCCTAGGTCTTACTGTGTATATATCGTCACCTTTTCTATTTAGAGCCTCCATTTGATAATAATAGGGCTCGGCAGTGCTAACCCTCCCCTCTTGTTTGCTCTATATAGAGTTTCTTTCTTCAAGTAATGATCCTTATGTCCCCAGATGTAATTTATGATTTCATTATCTAATTTATTCAATGTTTTATTATCCACATCAATTGATTTTAGAATATAATTCATGTTAGAATAAAAGTATGTCTTGGCGACTTGTGCACGCTCCATTATGCATAATGGCGCTAGTGCCCAGATGTCAATATTTTCATTTATTTTCCTTATCATATTTTTTTAATTTTCCTCTATCTTTTTTTCCCCATACATGATTCCTAATGCTTTCACCCTATCTTTATATTGATGGGGGGGGGGAATCCTGGTGATACCCCCTCCAGTTCCCTATTTTTAATATTTCGGTTTTGTCGTGATTTATTTTTGACCCAGAAGCTTTACCAAAGGATTCGTATTCCTTTTCAAGGTGTCTAAAGGAATTTGGGTCTTTTATAAAGTTTGTGCAATCATCCGCATGCTGGAGCATTTTAAATTCATATTTCAAGTTGGAGATTTTCTCATTGGTTCTTATCTTAATACTTAGGATTTCGATTGCTATTATATATAATAGCATTGATAGTGGGCAACCCTGCCTCACTGATCTTTGTATTTCAAATTCTTCCATGGTCGCCCCATTTACCTGTATTCTTGCAGTTATTTTATTGTACAGGATTTCAGTCCATCTCCGGAAATAAATCCCGAAACCAAGTCTTTCCAGAACTTTTTGTACGTAGTTATGTTCTAATCTATCAAAGGCCTTCTCTTGATCGAAAAGCACCATAGCGCTTTTCTGCCCTGTTTCTTGTCGGTAGTCAATCACTGCCCTTATGTTTAATATATTATTTTGAATATCTCTTCCTTTTGTACCACACGCTTGGTTTACATTGATTATTTTTCCCATGCCTTTTTTTTAACTCTGTTAGCTAATACCCTACTTATAATCGTATAGTCTATATTTAGGAGGGAGATGGGCCTCCAATATTTTAAATCGTCTCTATCTCCCTTTCCCTTGTATATTAGAGTAATTATCCCTACTCTCATTGATTTGGACATTGTTTCATTTCTTAACAGAATTTTATTATATAAAAATTCAAGAATCGGCGATAACTCACTTTGGGATTTCTGATAGAATTCCGCAGTGAGTCCATCTCTCCCTGGGGTTTTCCCTTTCGTTAGTTGTTTTATTGTATTTTGTATTTCTTCCATGGAGACAAATGCATCACATCTGTCCATATGTTCTGATGATATTTTCTCACAGGTTGTTCCCCCTAAACAATTATTTATGATATTTGGGTCAATTTTCTGCGAGATATATCATTCCGTATAATAGTTCCGAATACAATCCATTATTACTTTTTTTCCCTGTTATCAGTCTATTATTTCTATCTCCTAGTTGCTCAATATGCCCCCCCCCCCCTTTTCTTAGTTCTTCTCTCTTATATAAACTTAGTGTTTTTTTGTATATATTGGTAAATTTTCCCACCCTTATTTCCCTTCCTGTATTTCCTTCCTCTAAAATTTCCATGAGTCTTTCTTTAGCTTTTTATCTTTCTCTTCCGTATTTGCTTTCCCCATTTGCTTTTAAATCTCTTCTTTTTCCATTTTTTTGTAGTTCTCTTCTTATTCTTGAAAACTGAATTGCTTTTTTCTTCAGTTTACTTTTTAAGATATAACGCTCTACTATTACATCCTTCTTAGTTTTTTGTTCAAATTTCTTAATTTCTTTCTTTATTGTTTCTATTAGTTCATCTTCCTCCAGAATTTTGTTATTTAATTTCCATAACCCCTTTCCCCATTTAACTCTATTGTTTGTAACTATTTCTATGTTCAAAAGTTTATGATCTGAGATTTTGACCTCCGTTATTTCCGCGCTTATGTACAGTCCTTTTTCAAGATTGGTAACATAAAACCTGTCCAGTCTACTTGCTTGTCCGTTTTTATATTCGTACGTAAATTCTGGCTTTAAAATGTAAAGTCTCCTATATGTATCTACTAATCTGTGTTTACTTAAAAGATTTTCCATTACTCGTTTGAATATTAAATCATTTGGTGTTAACTTTTCTGTTCTCTCTACACTATCCTCCACCCAGTTAAAATCTCCCCCTATTATTACATTTTCCTTAGAATAGTCATTATGCAAAAATTAAATTTATACTAACCCTATAGTACTGACAGTCAGCTTCTCCAGGGCTTTTATTTTTTTACAGCGTCAACCTTATGATAAGATTATTATTGTATTTAATAAAGAACATATCAGTAAATAATTCCATATAAAATTATAATAGTTGCAGCACTATAATTCTGAAAATATAATTTTTACGAAGGCTACTATGCTGACCGTCAGCTTCTCCATGTCGGATTTTGGTATATTATTATACATAAATCCGCCCTCCAAAAGCCAGCACCGCTCATAGCGCACCAATCCCCAAAGCTTTTATTTTTTTACAGTGTAAACCTTCTGCCAATTTTTTATTTTATTTAATAAAGACGTTGATAGCAAATAATTCACATATATAATTTTAACAAGTTAAGCAATCATTATGTAGAAATTAAATTTCTACTAAGCCTATAGCACTGACAGTCAGCTTCTCCATGTCGGATTTTGGTATATTATCATACAAAATCCGCCCTCCAAAAGCCAGCATCGCTCATAACGATCCTTTTCTCTCTCTTCCTTCAACCTTTTATGCAACTTAATATGAGTTCTGCCATAACTTTTGATGATGTTACATTTACAGTAATATTAGCTACTGTTTCCAGGTTTGTACTTGATAAAGGAAAAACCCGCGGGATTTGCAACACACAATGAAGTTGATAGAATATTGTTGTACTAAATTGGTTTAGAAGTTCATATTGAGAAAACCAAAATTTAATATTCAGATAACGAGAACCTCTCCATAGTCGTTTAGACATGGACCCATAATAGAACACATATAAAAGTTCTAATAAGTTTAACTATTTAGATACTGTAAATAATTATACCGGCAGGATTTTGTTGAATCCAATCTAACTGGAAGGTAAATTTCTTTAAGCAGTCCTTACTTTGATTGGGAGTACACAATATTATGATTTGAAGCCAACATGTATATTATTTGCTTTGACGCATTTGTTGTGTCTGTATGAAGAAAAGAATGTAAAATATGGGCGTGTTAAAACCAAATGAGATTTAATGTGCACGTTTAACATTTTGTAAAAACTTATGTGCTATGTTTTTCACGCGAGTAACGAGTCCAATTGAGAGTGATATCGATAATCAACATGGCGGGTAATATATCTGTCATCCTCGTGAGCCGTGGATCCGATATCTTACATCTATCTACACCTGGTAGATCGATCAGATAGTTCTCGGTTCCAGTTCTGTGAATTTCATTTGATGTGGCGGCAAGCCACCGCATCCAATCAAAACCAAGTTGTTCAAATTTGAACAATGTTCCTACATTATCAAGACGAGGGGAGCACGCAACTGGAATGGATTCATAAATAAGCAATTTTTCGCAGGGTCCGCGTAATGGCCATTGTACAAAGTACCGCTGTTACACGCTGTTGGTTAGTTGGATTACATATTGAGGGAGGCAACTAATGAAATCCAATTGATGTCGCTAGGACAAAATACTGAAATAGCTGATCGATCAGCCAAGGTGTAGATAGAATGAACATATCGTATCCTTCGCTAGCAAAGATGTATCTCTGTTGACTATTTTAGATACATTTCTTCAATTTGCATTAAGTAGACTGTCATTAGATAGTACAAAGTTAGTGTGTAATTTCTACTACATTTCCAAATGAAATAACATTCTTCTTACTGCACTTAAATGATTAAGTAAATCCAGTGAATCATAAGCAAAAACGCAGAATTGAGTAGGATCACAGAAAAACAAACTACATCCATTCCAGATCAGATGCAATAGTTATTCCGATGCGTATATTCAAACTATGACTTGTTACGTGTAGACTCGTACAATAATAACAAGAGAAAAGAGTGAAGTCAACAAGCTTTGTATATTTTAACAAAATAATTTTTTTCCTAGAAAACAATGTAAAAATTGGAAAATAGGACTTACGGTTTGAGAATATAATCCAAAATTTAATCCTAAGAATGACAAATACAAGTCCTATCACTTCATAGTTCTATTAGAATCCAGGTTCGAATCTCAACGACGCTCCAATATGGAAGGCGATGATGTCAGATGCGGTCCTTGTACAAATAGCAACAATTCCTCAATTGAATCAGTTTATGTTTCCGAATAATTCCAGAATAAATTTCCACTGAATTTCTTTCTCCCAGAATTTTATAAAACAATACACTCGTTTGGTTTTCTAGAGAATAAATAATTAAACTCCCAAAACAAATGAACTTCAAAAACAATCTGGTTTCAACAATAAAAACCTATCCAGCCTTCAAGGTTTCCAAAGTACAACTGACTGATGAGCGCTCATAAATGATATTATATCCACCCAAATTATCATCCCGTTCTCGCGAGATAGATTACGTGGTTTCTTAACACTTGAACAACACAATAAGAAAAATGCAATTCGTCACGTAGCAAGAACCCCTATCTACTCTCACTCTGAAATAAATTTAAAAATAAACATTGTTAATTCAGAGTAGACGAAATGACCTTGGCAATAGCCAATCGTTTTCGCGTAGAGCTAAAGGTGAACTAAAAATATTGCTCATATAACACGTTTTACGTCTTAGATAAACAACATTACTAAACAAGAATTTCGAATCCCGTGAAAATAATCATTACAAGAAAATGTAATGAAAAAAAAATAAAATAAAAAAGAATTTTAAAGGTAACACACAAGCAATTTAATTACAAATGCGTAGCAGACTCTAAATTTCAACTTTAAGTACACAAAAACGAGACTTTTTAAAACTAATATAATGCGCGACGCATTAATGGTGTTACTGTGTATTGATAAATCTACAGTTGTTTGTTTATCTTGAAATACAAAATAAATTCAATTACTTTGATATTTTGGTCGTGCATTCCTTTTGCTATTAAGCTTTAAGTAGGAAAAGGAAATGGGTATATAATAAAAGGATTACTGCATGTGTATGGGAAAATAATACTTCATTCCCAAGTAGTAATCGTATGCATAGTCTTTGTACGATTATATTGCTTGGTATTTTAAGCATTTCACTCTTTACGTGTTTCATATTTGAAATTACTTTGTTTTAAAGTAATGAGGTACTACAGGGTGTTAGTTAAAATACACTTCACGTCCTCCTCTGTTCTGTTTATTTATAGAATTATCATCCATACCTTTACACACAATGAGCCATACAAATCAATTTACACCCAGACTAACGTACTGAACAGATGTTTAGTTATCCTTGATGGACCTTTAACCTTTACCCTAGCCTTATTTTCATCCAATAATCATTTTTTATCTCACTAGTATTAACCAACATCATCTTGTTGCATTTTCGGGGTTCTTTGAATAGACTTATGACCCCTTTAGGAACCTACAACGTAATGTAATTTAAAACAGATATTTCTCTTTAACATATGGAGAAAGCAAGAGATCAAATTACTTATCACCTGGCGGTCATTCAATTACAAGCAAGTGAATCAGAAAAACAGCGATATGTCTAAAACGATGTGGTGTCACCCGTGAAATGGTGCTTACTATACCTGCAATATATCATGACATCTTTTAACAAAAATTGTAACATGGAACATTTTTAACCCGACTGTATTCAGAATAATTTGAATTAAACGTCATCAAATAAACATTCTCCGCCTGGATTGTATATTGTTGATATTGTTATCTTTAATATATTTTTGACATATGAGATTCAGCTTGCCCTCTTAGATACGTACAGTACAAATATTTCTTTTGTCTAGATAAACATGATAGCTCTCCACGGACACGAAGCTGTATTGCTATTTGCATTATCCTAAATTTGTGAGTTTATACATTTACCTCTGTTGCAAACGTCTGACGTAACATCACCTACAACTTCTATTATCACTTGAGATACTACTACTAATATTACTACTGTAGATACGACTACTGCCCTTCTAGTATTGGTAACAATAGGCCGCTTGCATTTGCTGCTGCTTCTGGCATTGATTTTGAATCTTTTGTGGTACAATATATAAATTATTAAATTGCAATTTCTCTCAGTTATTTACAAGGTGTGACATGGTCTGTAAAGCTCCGCAGCAACAGGAAGGGTCAGTGGTCTGGCCCCATCGGACAATGTTGACTGCACAGCGACCATATCCTGTCTGAAAGTGGTTCAGCGTGGTCCACAGATGACGTGGAAGGCTGAAGCCATTAGGGCAGATAGATGGCTCAGCTACGAGGGAATGGTTTGCAAGATCTGTTGAAGACCACTCGACACTGCATGTAATCATACAGAAGCTTCCAAAGTACTTACAGACCTGAGCTCTCAATCACTATCTACCTCATCTAAGTTAACATTAAATTCATTGCCATTGATAGTAGATAATTTATCATCAATAGCCATATCGGTGTTTTCACTGATGTTATTAATGACTTATAGTTTTCATGTATCTTTACACCAATCAAAAGTGAAAGCATGAGGGAAATCATAGTAGATAATTTAAAATGAAAGTATGCTATGTTAACATTTTCTAAGTGCGAATTTGTTTTATTTTTGCGCTTACTGAAAATTGCATGAAACATATCTGCCAAATCTTGATTTAACGACGATATAGTTTTGTATAAAATATTTAATGGCAGTGAGATAGATGCTGGATATTAGACCTCTAAGTATTTTATGCTGTCAATGTAGCTGGAAGTCAGAATGCAGTTAAAATGCATCAGTATCCAATTTATCTACCTTTTACAAACATGATTAGGAGCTTGATGAGAGTTACAATCACCTCCTAAAACTACATTATCTCAAAAATGTGTACATTTTGTGTTAGACAGGAACTTTGATATTCGAGAGATTATTATCTATGCATGACTCAGAATACGATGCTGCAACATATCGTGTAAGATCAGCCCTGACAGTTTGCGTGATTGAGAACTCATGAACGGCATCAGTTAGGTTGTGGATGCAGTTATCTGTCTTGTATATATTATGTATCAATCTGCCTTTTCATCTAAGCATTTTATGCTTCAAATTGTTTACAAAATTCGGGGGGTTTTTTTAATTTTCTAGCTGCCTATAATGGTCATATAAACTACAGTCCAACAAACTTTTTTCCTTTTGATGTAAACACCTGGGTAAAAGTTCATCGAACCATAAATATGTTTAACTTTGAAAGTACCCTTTCACTGACCTAGCCTCTAAGTAGAATATGTTGGAAGATGTGATAAGACCCACCCACCAATAGACAATCTCAATAATATGTCAGCAAATGCCCTGGAGGTAGAACCAATCCACAGATAATGTTAGATAAAAGCCGAGTAAACTCCAGCTAATCAAGTCCGTCGGAAACAGTGAGTCAAATTCTATTGAACCTTTCAATATATTTAAGTCCGGGCGAAAACAAATTTGTGTTATCAACATCGAATTTCGGAGTTAATCTGACCACTATAGTCAATTTTCATTTAAAATTCGCCACCTTGTAAAAGCAGTACGAACGTCGAAAGGAACATTAAACAAAACACAATACAACACACGTCACAGAGACATCAGAAGAATACAAAGTTGTTGTCAATGTAGTGAAAGCTGTTACAACAATTATTTACACGCGGCGACACTTGTTTTATTGAATCAACAATAATCATTCAAGAAGTGATTGATGAGAGATACCACCTGTGCGACCAATCCTGATCGACACCGTCTTGAGGAAACTATAAAGCAAGTATACTTTATGTGTCAGTTTATCGTGCTTGGTACTATTTGCGATATTCAAATTACAAAATTAAGAAAGGGCAACTCAGACAAAACTCATTTGATGCTTTCTGAATGGGTCTCATTGGAGAAGTTTTACAAGATGGGCATGAAGAAAATATCAAGCATCAGGTAAAAGACAGGTATATTATTTAAATGCCGGTGTGCAATCTTTTACAGTATATTTACTGGCTTACATCTAACCGTCATCCGTCAAATCTCATAAATACTATACGGATATTTGTATGCAACCTTGTAAAGCTGCACTACAGATGAAAATCATTATACCATCACCTCTGATGATTTGACTGTGCGTGGTATATGCTAGAAAACACAAACATTTCTAACTTCTATGGACCTTACGAAATTACTATGATATATCTAATTTAAAAGCAATAAACATAATCTATTAGATTACACTCAATAATAGAGAGCATACAAACACAATTGATATAGTTCAAGTAATACCTTAGTTCTACCCAGACAGATAGAAATTAACTTAACATTATTCATATACTAGAATAACCATATTTTGGATTGATTGAATGGCGCAAAGTAATCAGATCTGATGACAGGCGAACACCCTATTAGCACTACCGTATAAAGCTTGGACTTTAGATTATGTTCACAAAATTAATGCCAGAGTTAACAAAACACGAGAGTTAAAACACTCGAAATCCCTGCCATTCATCCAGGTAAAAGGCAAACTTTGACGGGCTCAGTTGAAAGATGTACAAGAGATGCAGAAATGTATAGGTAGTGAGACATTGGAAGAATCAGAGCTAGGTAAGACAAAACTTTGAATGATTTGTTTTGACTCATGGCATAATGAAAACAACAAAACTTTATGCTGAGAGATTAATATGCTGGAAGTCAAAATTAATCAATTAATTCTTAGAATATAGAATATCTAATCAAATCTGGAAAAATGGATAAAGCGTGTTATAATAGAGACAAAATGAAAGTAAATGGAGCTATATTGATCAAAGATATATATATATATATATATATATATATATATATATATATATATATATATATATATATATATAGTCAACTCCAGCCAAGCAGATGGTAAATGTTCGTGCCTTGTAAGAGACAACAATTCAAAGTACTGCCAGTATATGCGGTTCAAAGCCTGGAAAAAACTGAAACAGTACGTTAATAATGTTTGACAAAGCAAACTTTACAACACTACTAAAAGCCGTTTATTTGTCAACCAGTGTAGAGGATGACAAGATGACGGAGAGGTACAAGCTCATGTAAAATGATTTCAGTTTAAGTTTGTTAGCTTACACAGACGGCGACGTAATTTATGTGAAATATATACGTTAATAGTACAGTCGAATCGTCAGATGACGTCTTGAAAATCAAGAAACATGTCTTCTTAAAGAGTTTCTTCAACTGATTGTAGGAGCCACTCACACAAAAATTAACACAAAACAGTTCCTAGAACTCATCTTTTTAAAATATATATATTAATTAGTGAGAATATTTCACTATTTCAATAATCACTGCTTGCTGTTTTCTCTGAATATTACAAATACAATTGGTATGCTTAATGGGAAAGGTGCGCTTTCGTTAGTGTATTAACATGGAAGTTTGGTAGTTTATAAACTAGCAAATTCCTAAGAACGCATCCATGTAGTCTTCAATGCTGGCAACTTCTTTGGCTATGCATACAAAATTGTCATCAAAATCATCACGAAACCTGCCATTTATAATGTGTATTCCAACGTACATAACATTTGTACAAATGATTTTCACAAATTGTTAGATATCTCATTATATCTCATGTTTATTTTCATGGTAGGGAAGACGAGTCACTTTCATAAAGTACATCACCACAAACAAATTATAAGTTATCACCAAGGTGGATGTAACAGAAAGAACGAAACCTGTAAAGATAGCAGAGCTTGTATATGTTTCCTTGAAAGGCAATCAACACACATATTAAACGCTAAGATTCTGTAGTAACGGGGCTTATAATAGCAAAAAATAATATACCTGGCTTAGAGTGGTATTCTTATTTTAAGATCCCGTTATATGCAGACACATTTGTTGATGACGCGAAAATGAGGAATCTCTTCTGAATATGATCATGTAAGCTCTTTAGAGGATGCAAATAATTTCAGGGGTATATTATTGATTAATACTATGATCTTTACTTCTCTTATACATAAGCTTTGATACGAATTCGCTACAGGTAAATACATTATTGAAGAAGCACAAGTTGGGTTTCGCTGGGTATATTCCATACTGATAAACATGTGCACTCTATAGCCTGTCAAACAGAAATAAATATCAAAACGGAGAAAGACATTACTATTTGTATGCAGAGCCGACAAGAGGAGGGGGAGGCAACCGCGGATATATCCATGGGACCCTGGCCCATAATGGGGGCCCGAGCCGAATAACACTTTTTAAATTTTGTTTGAACAAGAACTAGGAGAGGCCCGGGTAGTTCTTACCCCAGGGCACGTGATCGCTCTCTACGGCCCTGTTTCTATGTAGAGTTGAATAAAATGTTTGACAAGCTCGAACACATTACAGTTAAGCCTGTCTACAGCACCCATCCATGGGAAAGGTCAAATGTGGCCTTTGGAGACAGGTGACATCTGAAGGCAAGTACAGCTCTCAAACTTGGTTCATGACAAACTTATGTACTACGGACCGAATAGTATTATTATTATTAGTAGTAGTAGTAGTAGTATCATTATTATCATTATTGTTATTATTATTATTATTATAGTATGATATCAAAAAGTATTTGTATTTAGCAGAAATCAAGAAAACTACAAATTCGCGTATGCACTCAAATATATAAATATATATATATATATATATATATATATATATATATATATATATATATATATATATATATATATATATATATATATATATATATAATATATATGTATAGTATGTACGCTGTATCAATGATATACCACGAGATGTATAAATTTTTCATTAAAAGGAAACGAAGCTTGCTGAGTTTCCTTTTAATGAAAAATTTATACAACGAGTGGTATATCATTGATACAGCGTACATACTGTACATGTATTTTATTTATATCACATACAAATACATATATTTGCCCTTTGAACGGAGTTCAGATTTACTACAGGCAGCCGTGTATTGACCGACTGAATGAACTCCTCACATCCCCTAGTGTGTCCGCTACAAAATGTAGTTCTCAGCCATAGTGGCTATTTACAATCACCTCTGCATATTGATAAGTTGATTGTTTTCTTTTCTTGGTTTCTATTTTTCTCCACATTGATTAAATCAATATAATACACACTTATGATGTAAACATGAAAGATGATTTTAATGATAAAAGTAGGGCAGTAGCAACACTTGGATAGCTACACCATTCAAATACCGGCGCATGGAGATTAATGTGGAATAGAAACTAAGCCAACTGACGAACCAACAAGAGGTAATTAAAATATTTTACTATATTTACAGTTGATCTAAGTCATTATTCTGCTTTAGCAACAGTACAACCGACCCACAAACTCTCTCTCTCTCTCTCTCTCTCTCTCTCTCTCTCTCTCGTCGGTTTGACTTTAAAACTCTGTCTCTCTCTGTCTGTCTGTCTGTCTCTCTCTCTCTCTCTCTCTCTCTCTCTCTCTCTCTCTCTCTCTCTCTCTCTCTCTCTCATGCTTTGGTCGGTTTGACTTAACTTTTACCATCATTCATAAGTTCAGAGATATTGTTGGAAAATCCTCTACGTTCGCCATTTCATAGATTTTAGCCCGTATCCTGCTACCATGGTCAAGAGAGAGAGAGAGAGAGAGAGAGAGAGAGAGAGAGAGAGAGAGAGAGAGAGAGCTTTGGACATTTTCATATTTAAATAATAATAATAATCGATTCTTTTAGAACATTATGGTATGTTTAAGAAAAAATAATGATAATAAAAAAAACAAACATTACATTAAATATATCACATTATGTGTACCACGTAACCGAGGAATTTACTGGTTTGCAACATTGTATCATTTATAAACACTGTTGATAAATCCCAAGGAAAGTGCACACGTATCGTTAAGACGAACCATATTCTTGTAGGTCACTTGGTGTAATTTCTATTTCAAGGTTTTAATCCAGCCAAAATTCCTTTTCTCTCTCATTCCACATTTCTGCGCAGTTTGTCCGTTATGCTTGAGAGGGGAGGGGAGAACAGAAAACAGAAAGGATTGTGATGAAAATGTGTACCATATTAAATTAATTTAGAAAACGGGGATTATTAATACTTTTCATCATTGTTTTTCATACGTCACTATTGACTAATTTGTGGAAATTGATCATTGATCTAGAATCAACTGCAGACGCTCGCGAGAATGTTTATATATGCGTATTATTGCGCCATGGGCGGATCACAATTTGATATACCAATAGTATTGGTATATCAAATTGCTTTATACCAACACTTTAAATGCATGTTATTTGTTAATGTATGTGGTATAAATAAATAAATAAATAAATATATATATATATATATATATATATATATATATATATATATATATATATATATATATATATATATATATATTTCAGTGCATGTACACGCAGACACCTTATTTCATTATTAGTGGAAGCAGTTCCTAAATAATATTAGTAATTGACAGCTTATATGTAATCATGAAACACGCTACTGACTATTTTAAGCGCAGTTGGTATGCTTAGTGCAGAAAACAGGTGTTCAGACTTTAAACAATCAATGGATCAAACTCACCGAGATCAAAAGACTGTAGGCTTTTGTTTGCGACCTTGGATGATTAGGGAACGAAAAGAAGTTTCCTGGGGCTATTGTAAGTAGCACCTAAAACGTTAAGGATTTCTAGTTTCCTCTGACCCACCTCATATCAGTGTTTTTTTTAAAAATATTTTGACATTACGTTGACAATAAAATACACACGATATTTAATTTAATTTAAAGGAAGAGGTCTATGTGAGAGCAGCAGGCTGGGTGAACCCTACAACTTTGTACAGACCGTTATTTTACAAAAATAAATGTTCCTACAGAGGCTGAAAAAAAAGGTCAATAACGATAAACCGAACCTCCTAACTTTTATTATTACCGTATAGTTTGAAAAACAGATAATAAATCGTTTGGTTTAGCTCATTTTTGTTATTTTATTTTTGATTTTTTGTTTTTTATGTTATAATGCGTTTAGTTTACTCGCCGGGTCGCTCAATTTTTGTCATTCACCCGCCCTGCTGCTATGAATTTATCCAGATCAGCTATTGCATGTATATACAGTGTGAAGTGAGTCATACATAATATAGGCTTTCAAACATGTACTGAGATAGGTATGCGTACCGATTTTTCAAGGACGTGTGACGTAGTAGTTCAAACAATAGCTGTGTTTATCGATAGTCCAGGTATTTGTGTGCAGTTTATTTCCGTGCTTTAATTTTAAATATAATACATTTTAATCGGTTCATACATATAAATGGCCAAATATCTTAATAAAATTATAAATATTTATTTATTTGTAAAATCAGACATCAAATGCTATTGCACAATAACCACATATAATAATTTCTAAAACGTATATTTGTAGTCGAGTTCGTTAGCTCAATGTTAAAGTTGTTGGAAACTTTAACACTGATGTTTGCGGTTCGACCCCAGATCTCGCCGAGATGGGTTCGGGTCCCCGGGTCGCCCACGTCTTTTAATAAGTGGGGGGGGAGGCATCCCCTGAGATTTCGATAAACCACCACGTATCTCGTGGTCGGATTCCATTTTGGAATTCTACCCCGGGGTTTCGTTGGGGTTTTATCGAAATCGCAATGCCTAGACAGCCTTCTGAATTGCTAATATTTCGCTTTCGTCGATTAGAAATTCGCCGGGAGGTGTGTCTATGCAAATTTGCCCCCCCTAAAATAATCAGTAGCATGCCTTGAGCTCTCTGCCCCATGGAAGAACCCCCAAATAAACATCCAGAAAGGGTGTTAGCCAAAAGAAACAGAACATGGGCGTGCCGCATAATAAGTCATAAGAGAGAACGACAATGTAAGGACCCCATGAAAGTCACACAGGCTATCGAGGGGCTCCATTGAAGGGTAACCGCTAGGATCTACTGATTATTTTTGATAAATTAAAATACAGACAAACATGCATACATACAGACATACATAGAAAGGGGAAATAATTCTCTAGCAGAGGAGGAGCAGAGTTAATCACAGATTAACCAAAGATTTTATCCAGACCTATACGATATCTGGATCTTGGGTCATGAAGATTTATTGTTATAAATCCGAACGGAGCAGATTGTGCTTTTGAAAAAAGTTTTTAAACTTAATCATGTCCATGTCCCCTGAACACCAAGTATAATAAATATTCTGTAGAGTATAATTATCTACTCCATTAAACACAACCAAAATATTGCAGTTATCTCTGATCACTTTAGGTATCTGTGTATATCTTTGTGTAACATAAATCACGTCAGTATTTTTGTGACGACCTCGAGAAAATATTCTAGCTGGATTAGATTGTTTGTCCAGCATTACATCATCGTATACTACGAGATTATTAATGAATCCATCTAAGTCATCTACAGACGGGGCTTCATCAATATCGGTGATAAAATCAATAATATCGTCTCCGTCTTTATTAACTGATTTCGCTTTCTCGTTAAAATCCTTAAGTACTTCGTAACAGTGCTGATCATCTACAGACGGCGCTATTAAATATAATTTGCTCCATCTAAGCCATCTCATTATTAAATTTAATAATAATTGTGTTTTACCTGATCCAGACGGACCTATTATAATCATCCTTATCGAATTTGGTAATGCTGGATGGTGCTTTACTGGTTCCTGTTTTCGTGTCGCCGAAAAATCAATTATTGTATCCATATTATTAATAACATGAGTCTATATTGTGTTCGATGTAGATTATCTACACCCACTACTGGACTGACAACAATAATAACAAAAAATAAACGACGTGCATTAACAGGTAAATGTGTAAAATGCGGCACGAAAAAATATAAATTTATCTCCATGTCTGATTCAGGGACAAAGACAGGTGGAGATATAGCCGCTTTATTAGGAAAATTACCTGGATTACCATGGGCTAAATATGCCGGTGAGAAACACTTACCAGGATATAATTATTGTGGTCCTGGAACCCGACTTGACATCCGACTTGATGATCAAGATCAACCAAGACCAGGAGAGCATCCAGTAAATAAGATTGATCAAGCGTGTCATGTTCATGATGTTGCGTATAAAAGTAAAGATTTACAACAAAGGCATCTCGCAGATGTAAAATTGATTCATGCATTAAATTCTATACCTAATAAATCTGTCAGAGATAAATTAGCTACTTTTCTAGTAAAATCTGCCATGAAAGGTAAAATAATGTTAGGGGCTGGTAATTAATTATATAAATATTATAATGGAATCCATTTATTATAGCCCAAGAGGATATTGGAGAGGCAAATCAGCTATTACTAAATTATCTGTAGCAGCAGAAGTCTCACGTTCTGTTGCTGCAGCTTGGTTAGCACGACAGGCAATATGGCAAATTTATCTACCACCACCTAAAAAAATTCAATATTCACATTTTGATGTCAGCGTCCCTAATGAGGTTCATCAAGCAGATATTTTATTTTTACCACACGATACCATTAAAATTGGTAAACGTCAATCATGCACATATAAATACGCATTAACTGTCGTTGACGTTGCAAGTAGATATAAAGAAGCTGAACCATTATCAACAAAGACAGCGTTTGAAGTTGCATCTGCGTTTGAACGAATTTATCAGCGAGGACCTTTGCGATGGCCACAGTTATTACAGGTTGATCCTGGTAAAGAATTTCTTGGTACAGTATTATCGTTAATGAAAAAACGTAACGTTAAAATCAGACGAGGACATACTGAAATTCATCGAGATCAGGCAATTGTTGAACGATTTAATCGAACACTTGCTGAGCGGTTATTTGGATACCAATATGCAAAAGAAATATCTAATGACTTTAAATCCAGTGAGAGATCTCGTGAATGGGTTGCGAGGTTACCAGGTGTGATAGCTGCATTAAATAACGAAATTACTCGTTCAACTTCCATGAAACCTTCTATTGCGATCACAAAAAAATATATACCCCGTAGCAATGACATACATCAACCTCAACCAGTATTAGGTAATGTAACTGTAAGATATTTATACGAACCTGGCGAACTTGAAGGTGGTAAAAAAAGAGCAACCGATCCTATCTGGAGCGTGACTACACATACAATTTCTAGTGTGGTTAGATCTACTGGTAGACCTCCAATTTACAGATTAGATTCTACCGCACCTCAACGTGGATTTGTACGTGAACAATTACAGGTAATCCCTGAAGACACACAATTACCACCACATACAATTACATAACCAGAACCTCTACGTCGATTACACTCAAAACAGGTCAGCATCACATTATCACGTGTATGACCAAGATCACTATTAATTCTATCTACGGTAAATTGTCTTGGATTATTATTCGAATATTGCCACAACATATTACAGTTACAACTTGCACAATTATTATTCTGTTGTGCTTTTAGTTTTATAATAAATTCAACATCAATATCAAAGTCACGCTTATTTTTTTTTATCACACTGCTTATAACCAGATAGTTTTTTTCTTATTACGTCATTGCTAACAGTCTGATCATTATTTTCTATGAAATTAATAATAACCCTATGTAGTTGAGATATTCTTCTGACCCTAGAAACTGCGAGATAAACTAAATTCGACCATTCGATCCGATCATCTATAATCCAAATATTTGTATCAGAAATAGTTAACCCCTGTGATGAGTGAATAGTTATAGCGTATCCTAACGTCCACGGTGATTTATTCATATTCAGCGCATTCTCAACGACATTAATATCGACTAAAACAATATCATTCAAGACGAGATTCTGTATTCCACCACCAGGAATTTCAACATCAATATTCTGTCGTGGAGTATCATTTGGGCGATAACACAAAGGTACAGGTAGATCTAAAAACTTTCTTTATGTAACATAAATAATTTATCCTGTAGTTCATCACGAACTATCTTTCTACTTGCAACTATTAAATCAGCGGGATTCCATAAATTTAGAAAATCATTCATAGAAGTCTCTGGAATTACTCTTCGCATTATTTCACATTGTACTCTGTCTGGCTGAAGTCTGATTAATCTTTTAAACTCCTTCAGCGGTTCATCAATAGCTCTATAGTCATCATTTATTTCCTCGTAATAATCTACGTTATTCTTCAGCCATTCATGTGGAGACTGTCCAATAAAAGGTGGTGGTTGGCCATGATCACCACACATTATTATAGCAGTATTCTTCGTCAATAACCATTCAAGAAATGTTTTTAATATTTCTAACGACACCGTGCATATCTCGTCCCATATAATATATTTAGGTATATATTTTTCACCCATTCGCTCAGGAGTCCATGTGTCTCCACACCATCTAAAGAAACTATGATAAGTACACGATTTTACTCCTCGCTCTTTTATTTCTCTGGCTAGTTTATGTGTCGGTGTCAAAACAATTATATCTGAATTATTATTCATGAATAATTTAATCACACGCGTTGTTTTACCTGACCCTCCACACCCATTAAGATAAACAACTTTATGTCTAGCCACAGGATCGTACACAGATGGTGCTGATGACTTTGATACCTGATTATTATTTTTGTGATATATTTCCTTAATTTCAACGTCGGCAGATTCAGAATAACTAAGTATATTTTCTTGTTTTATTCTCCATGACCCCCATTCACCATTACCAAGTAGCGGTTTTAATAAATCTGTATATTTTTTATTTATATAAAACGAATCCGTGGCGACTCTGACAGCATCACGAGGAAATCTATTTATCATAGACAGTAGATTTATAGAAACATATGCCAACATAGATGATCTTAAATGAGTAAACTGCGGTGAGTCACCATCAAGATAACTCACAATTGTACCTAGTTTGGTTCCGTCTGACAAATAAGCATTACTCCGATTTATAAATGTGTTTTTTTCTGTTGTATCAGCAATTATAAAATCGAGTTCAGCATCGTCCATAATCAATCTTGTACAATGTCTTTTATGATCATAGGCTCCTCCTTGAGTAAATTTACCAATTATTTTCTACCAAGATCTTTTGCAAGTTTCTCATCATGCTCGTCTCTGCATTTACGTATATTATTAGTAATTTTAATAATGTCATCTTCATTAAGATTAGGGAATTCTTTCCTGGCATCATTAATATTAAATCTATTTGGTTCTGGTAACCAAACTTGTTTCTGTGGACTATATGATATAATCGCCTCACTCACCTGTAAAGATATTAAAATTCCAACATCAAGCATATATCGCAATAGTACTATTGGAACCCAACATTTTTCTGAAAAATGTCTTCCAAACCAAACATAAGTAATCGGAGGGAGATTTTCTGCAAACTCGAATGATTCTACATTGAGCAAATCCGGTTAAATCAAAATCTGGTAAATGTCTGTTTATCGCAACTCTGGTCATTTCGTGTGATGGATGTCCGAATCTCTTAAAGTATTTAGAACATTCTCCGT
This sequence comes from Megalonaias nervosa, assembly GCA_016617855.1. Taxonomy (NCBI): domain Eukaryota; kingdom Metazoa; phylum Mollusca; class Bivalvia; order Unionida; family Unionidae; genus Megalonaias; species Megalonaias nervosa. The sequence continues at coordinate 47,563 of JAECUM010023958.1, forward strand.
ATCCAAGAAAACTTCCAGGATAACATGCTACCATATCGACGGATATAACGTCACTATAGTTGTATTTAGTATTCCATAATCCTCCGTGTCCATATTCTACGCAACTTTTATGAATATCTTCAAGAAATTCCGATCGTGTTGGTTTCCATAAATTTTTCTCCTGAGCAAAATGAGCCGCTACGGATGGAACTGTAAAACAATTATTTAATAATTGTCTAACTTTGACATCGTCTGAAGTATATTTCAGCGCAAGATTTTCCATTTCTACATTAAGAGATTCTGTACGGTAAATATCACCGTTAGGCCGTACAAACTGATCGTAATGATCATATTCCGAACTCTGAAATAACCAAACAGACACAGGGTCACTTTTACTGATATTTCTGATAAAATCAAATATATCACCATCATAAAACTTAACTTTTCTATCTCGTGGAAATATTGTTACTGCTGAGGTCCATGCGTGCGAATTATGATCAATAATATCTATTGGAGCTCCATTTTTTATATTTTGGTTTATATAAAATTTCTCCTGTCAGCGTTTTTACTGTTATTGGGAATTTTAATTTCTTTTCTAGTTCAGCGACATCTTTGATAGACGCTCCGGTATCTTTAACTGATTCTGCCCATGTATTTATTTTTTTACGTCGTAAATCTGTTAAACCATTACCACGTATCGCGTTTATGAAATGTTCTGTAACTCGTTCAGCTACACAGTTTATTCTTGACTCTGACAGTTTCATAGGTTTTAGATCCCCGACGTCAGGTTTATTATTCAGCGGATATATTGCATATACGACTGCAGTAACTGGGTAGCTCCGTTCATAATATATCTTATCAATACCAGTCAGTATTCCGGGCTTAGATTTATTATTTAAGAGAACAATATTATTTCCTGATTGTATGTGTACTGGATCGCTCTTGTCACGAATAATCCAAATATCTTCTTTTGTATTTACAATAAATTTTATTAAAATAAAATATTTTTGATCATCAAGGTGATTAATAATTACTTTTCCTCGTTTGTCATTCATCATATTAGTAACATTTCCGACTCTGAATGTTGACCATACATAAGCAGCGCCATCGTCACGAAATTCCTTCTTGGCTTCACGAATACGATCGGTTACATCCTCATCCGTTAATGCCAGATCTTTCATCAAAGTACTATATCTATATTCTGATAGTCTGTCAAGATCAAATCTAGCATGGGAAGGTTCAATTGCCGATAATTCGTTCATATAATTAAGACAAATATTTAAATTAAAATTTTAGTATATATATAATGCTTGAAACAAAAAACAAATGTGCTTGGCTCAGAATTGGATATACTTCTACTTGTAATAAATCGTGTGTGAACAAATATTGCGGATATCATGCACAAAATTTCAAAAATGGAAGTACAGGACCAATACCGTGTATTCAGTGTGGTGTTGGAGTCAGAGGAAAAACTCAATTGTGTCTAAAATGTGGCGGAAAAAAATACAGAGAATTAAAACGATATTATGACAAAAAAATACATCTCCAGGTAAATCTCCTATAAAAACCGTAGAAGATTATCTGGCCAGATTTCAAAACAATGATTTAGACAAATAATATTATATATAAATGGAGCAAAGAGAATTTGCGGCGCATCCAGTATATACAAATTATGAAGCATCCCGAGATGGTGTAATCAGAAGCTGCAAATCAAAAAACCCAGTCGGTAATCTTGATAATCTTGGTTATTTTAGATTTAATGTTGCTAGAGGAAAAATATACTTGTCAAGTAGATTCATCTACGAATGTTTTCGTGGAGTAGTTGAAAATGGACTTGTAGTTGATCATATTGATGGAAATCCCAAAAATAATCGGTTATCTAACCTGCAGGCTATTACACCTAGTCAGAATTCTGTACGTGGAAATACAGGAAGGTGTAAAGTATTCGGAAAGAGAGCTATTAAATCCATGAATACAGAAACAGGACGGGAAATAACTTTCCCCTCAATTAATGCGGCTGCAAAACATTTTAGCATAAATTCACGATCGGTACAACATGTTGCAGATAAAATATACAAATCTGCATATTCATTCAAATACGATCAGCCGATAATATTTGAATATATCTAACTCTGTACTCTTAACAAATAAATTGTATATAGTTTTTGACTCTATATTTTACCTTCACCGTCGCTGCTCTCAGTGTCACTCTCACTTTTGACAGAATCAAATAACATAATTTTTCTTAATTGCATTACACGATTATCTACAATCTTCTTTTTCTCGTATTCACGAGACAGTTCGGATTTGATATTTTCGATCGAACGTGCAAGAGACGCAAATAGCTTTACCTGTTTGTCATTTACCATAGCTAATGATTCAAGCATAGACTGATAAATTGATTTTACAAATTTATAATTGGATGGTAATGTGTATTTATTGTCAATTTTTCTTTGTTTTAATATTTCATAATCGCATAATATTTTTTCAGGATCGAGATTATCAGATAGATTTATTCTGTTATGTTTTAATTTTTTAATAGCAGAAATAATATCATTAATGTTTTCTTGGTTCATTATATAATAATTATTTCTTTAAAATAAATAATATCAGTCTCTGAATAATTATTTAAAAAAATGTAGTCCCCATAAGCCCATCAGATAAAGAAATCTGTAACTATTTCATGAATCAGAGGACCTATTTACCCGACGGAATAAGAAAATCTGTAACTTTTCATCAAACAGAGTACCTATTTACCCATCAGATAAAGTAATTTTGATAGAAATCATGAATCAGAGTACCTATTTACCCATCAGATTAATAAAAATTAGTAAAAAAAATATATTATTTCAGAATCAGATTATTTTTTCCCTTATTATATTAGGAAATATTTACTCAGACGTTCTAAGAGCGTATATACAAATTAATATTAAGAGACTCTTGTCTTAGATCCAAAATGTTTCCTGCCTGGTCAGTGAGTTTGAAATTTATTCTTGTCAGAAATGGATTATGAACTCGTAAATAAATTGGGTTAATTGGTTCAGACACAATTAACCAACCGGGTGGGTCTTTAGGGCTAAATGGATATAGTATATACCCCTGTTGGGCCTGATTAGATTTTGAAAGATCTACTTGATAACTATCATCAATTACGTCACATACTAGACAATACCAGGTGAGATATGACGACCTCCACCATGTGGATCATTATTATATTTAAGAATAGTTGGTGTAGGTATTAATTTTTTCCATGAATCACATATTCTTTTAAAGTGTTCATCAATAAGATCATTAACTGATTTCTTTAGCTCTTCAGAGTTAAATCCAGGAATTATAAATGTTGATAGTTGTTCTCGCGTAATTCCGAAATGTTTTAGAAATACTGTTGTGAACAGAAGATTTAGTCTAACAACCTGAGATGGACCGTCTTCATTAACTATATACAACCCTCTATAGCGTTTATCTGCTGCTATGTTCACTAATCTTTTTTCTCTGTTAACAATAATATCATTCATGAACTCTAGGTCTGAAGCAACTTGATTCAAATGTTGTATTGCTTCAATTATTTGATTTTTTAAGTCATCGTTGTAGGAAGTGCTAATGCTGGAAAATAAATTTCTTAGATAATTAAGTACACGTCCGTGTTCAGACTTAATTGTACTAGCATATGAATTTATTTCATCAACATCAAGTACTATTATTTTACCTTTTTTACCATCAACTATTTTTGTAAAATGGGTTTCTGTTTTATCTATATAATGTATAACTCCATCACCAAAATATCGTCGCCATGGGTAAGCATTTTTTTCTGTTCGATATTCTGGAGGTTTTATAAATTTTTTAACATCTATGACAAAATCAGATCTCTGTGGTTCTGGTGGTCCTTGATAAACCGGTGGATCTTCAGGCCAACCTAATACTGATCTAATCGAACTTTGATAAATATCTACGGAGTAATCAGGGGAATTTATTTCAATAACCGCAGATAGTGTTGGTTCGTAGACAGTAATTGTTATTTTTGATTCTTTTCCTGTGATGGATTTAATCCTGCGCTGGAGCTCATCATTAATCTGTTCTATTTGATAACTGCCCGTTGGAATAGCAACTACTTGCCAATCAGGAGTTCCATCAGGCTTATTCTTATTAGCGAATATTAATGAATTATTTGGCTGTAGTCCACCAAATGGTTTTGATCTAATATTGGGCCAGCTATAATAAACTCGCAATTGTGCTAATGCTATTTCTTTTGCAGGAATTGCTGTTGGAAAATTGACACTAAACTCAGGATTGGTCGAACTTAACGATATCATAGTAGTTTTTGACGGAGTTGTATTAGTAACGATCTGCTGAAGTAACTCCCTGTCTGTCATTATTATTGTTGTTGTTATTTAATTCGTTAAAATCATTAGCGATCACCTTAAAAGCGTCATCATAAGTTTTCATCATCATCGCGAATTCAGTATCAGATATTTCACCATCACTGACACACGAAGAAATATATAAAGATAATTTAGAATATGCATCTGCCACTGTATGTAATTTAATCATATAATCGTGCAATTTAGCATTTGTACAAGTATGTATCTTTTTGGTTATTATACCGAGAACTCCAGCAATAGTCGTTGATGCTGAAACAATAATGGTTATAACAGTAGGTGCTGTCATCGGCAACATTGATAATAATAATCCTGTTCCAGTAATAACAGCAGAAACCGAGTAAACAACTACATCGATAACAACTATACGTCTTTTGTATTTTTTTATTTTCGTGTTATAATAGTCGATAAAATTATTTAGTTTAGTCAGACGCTCACATACTTGATTGCATCTGTAACGTTGAACGTCGATGCGAGACTGAGTTTGATCCATTATACTAATAACGTCATTTAATTAAGTTTCAGATACGAATTCCAGACACCACCAGTAACGTCTCGGAGGTATTTCCGTTGATATCAGCGTAAAGATTTCTTTCATATTCTTGGTTAGCATCACCAATAGAGGATTACGATATACATTTGGTGATAATGAAGTGGCAGCAGTAACTTCCGAACCGTACATAGATAACCTGTATAACCCAGTTACTTCTGCGGTATATTCGAGAGTTTCACTTTGCGATGCTCATATTGTTGATCCTGATGCTACTGCATATACGATATTTTTAATTTGTCTGTGTGGAATTTTAATCAGATTAGTTTTTTGAACAATATTAGGTATTCCACTGGCAATATCATTGAGTTTCGTGTTAACGTCGGAGAGTTTTATGTCAACGGTTGGTGGATCACCAAAAAAATCTTTAATGGTTTTGTTTACATTTTTACGAAAATTTAAGAACGTTTCTAAATTTTTAGAAAAATTAACACTAAGTGTAGTAATTTCGTCACCGATTGTTTTTAACGAAGTTGAAATAGGAATTTCCTTATCATCGACATACTTTTTCGTTGCAGCATCAAGATCATATTCCGGTGTCTTAAGATTATTAATGCCATTATTATTCATGTCGAGAAATGCACGCATTATACCGCCGTTGGCCAATACGTACTTAGATTCTTGATCGTCGACATATTTTTTTGTTGCTGCGTCTGTATCTGCGGTTGGGTTTCCAATGTCTATAATTTTATTTTGATTCATAATAATTGAACCTGTAAATAAATCACCAGCTTTCTTAATATAATCGCTGAATGACGTACCGGAATCTTGTATTTTACCCTGATCAGTAAAAGTAACTATATTATTAACAACAGCATTAGGAACTCGTATAAGTACATCTGGTAGTTGTATATTACTAGTTTTTAATCGTCCTTCCTTATCCTGAAAAACGACTACTTCGTTT
>JAECUM010023959.1:0-35508 GCA_016617855.1 Megalonaias nervosa
TATATATGTATGTATGTATATATATAAACTTAACAAGAAATTTAAATTTTAAATTTTTAAAGTTATAAATGAAAATGTGAGAGGATCTTACAGTATTATGAAGTGAATCCATGCTATTCCTTACAAAGATCAATGAATGTCCTAAATGAATGAAAAGTTCCTTATAAATTTCAAAACCAGAAATGTACTAGTCCTCCAAGACCTGCCTTAATTGTGTTTTTGGGTGACCAGACAGAAGAATATCTTACTACATTGCAATCAAAAACATAATCTAAAAAAATGATGTCGAAATCATCTGTTAAAAGAACTTTTTCTTAACAATTCAAATGGTCAATGTACAAAATATCCAAAAGATAGTTTTAAAAAACTAACACTGGCCAATTGATAAATAGAACAAGATATACAATACTTGGAAACACTATTCATTTCTAGCCATTAAAATTTATGTAAGACCTTGTGGCGAGTCTTGACGACTCCAAAATGACCAGCCAAGTGTGTTTTATGCGCTATATTAAAAATTTCTTTTCCATATGACATAGGTACCACAATGTGATAGCTTACTGACCACTCGCTATCAGAAAGTACTTCATGTAGCCTCCATTTTCTCATCCGGACCTAATGTTTCAAAAGTAACAAAACGCAGTAAGTTGGTACCTCTGCAGTCGTCTTCACCAATACTTTTCTGAAACAAACTGGAGATCTCAGGATATTTTTCCTGTTCGACGACACCCTGAATAGCAATAGATGATTAGTAGTTAAAAGAGGAACACAATGATCAATACCTTTTGATTGAACAGTAACATGAACAAAAGTGACCTCATGAAACGCCTGAGGAATACATGTGTCATCGAAAGGAATAGCGTTCTTATCAAACTCATTCTCAAGAGCTCTTTTTGCCATAGCTGTAGTAACTTCACAAGCTGGATATAAATCAGGATATCATTGACATTAGGTTCTACCTGTTGATCCAAAACAAGTGGATTAACAACAACTTATCTCCAGTAAAGTCATTGCCTTGCATTAAAATGAACACTCTCAATAGCTAAAGCATTCACAGCAGTCACTCGTCCAAAAGTTAAGTCTGATGTTAAATCAACATTATCTATCTCCCTGAACAACAACACTTTCAGAGGAAGAAGACTTCTTAGACCAAAGGCAAAGTACCTGACAATAAAATACTATGAGAAGCTCATGTGTCCCTTAATATTTTAAAAGGGATAGGATTGGTCGAATCACCAATAAGTGATATAGAACCTTTGGACATGAATGGTTCAAAATTCTCCATAATATAATCAGACTGGACCTTGTTTGTTTCCAGTACATGACCAATATATATGACCTATGAGAACCAAGAGTTTGTCTTAATCTTTATCAATCTGTTAAGATACACACCACCTGTCAAACTGTTGTTCTGTTCCCCTAGCAAACTCAACATTGGTTTGGCTATTTTCTTTTTTGCAATTCCGGAACCTCTGTCGATATGCATCAGTCACCAAATCATAACCCTTCAAAATACATTCCTTGACCAAACCATAATCAGCACTTGCTTCAACTGAAAGTATAAGCTTCATGAGCTTTGCCAATATTTACACTCTGCAATAATAAAGTCCAGTGCTCTCTTTAAATTGTTTTCAAAATGTGACAAATACTTATCTACATCTTTTCCTTAAAAGTGGTTACTAATCTAATATTCTTTGTAACATCATAAACTGAAGCTTCGTTAGTGGGTTTTTTTTTTTTTGCTTGCCGGTTCTAATTCTTTTAATTGCATTTCCATCTCTCTTTCTTCTGTTTGAATTTACAATTTCATCTGCATCTCTCTTTCTTCTTTTTCTATTTGTAATTTCATTTTCATATATTCTTTTTGTAATTGGATCTGCATCTCTCTTTCTTCATTCTGAATTTGATACTCTCTCGATCTTTTCCAACATTTGCAGTTGAGTTTCAGTTCCATTTCTTTTTTTTTTTTGAATTTGTCTCTCTCTTTCCTCTTTCTGCATTTGCATTTGAAGCTCAAGTCACCTTAACTCCATTTCATTCTTGTATTTTAATTTCAATTACCTAATACAAGTTAGAGTTTGATTCAGACATTCTAATCAAACTCAAAGCACTTTTGTCCAAAATATTCTTTTTTACCAAATAAATGAACCAAATATTTTTATTTCTTGTTTTAACAAAGATGGCTTTGCCTTTGACAGATCATATTGTCTGGCAAATTGGAGCAATTCGTCCTTTATCAAGGAATCTCACGACTCCTGGCTATGATTTAAAATAAAGTTTTCCACTGTAGCTGACATTGTGAAAGCTTGTTGGTTTCACACAGGTGTAGAAAAATATCCGAAATAAATAAGTATAAATTTCAAAACAATTTAAATTTCTCTGAAAGTATTATTCCGGACGAGCTCCCAATTTTCTGTTGCGACTCTTTGATCATAAGCTAAGTAACAGAAAAACATAACCCACAGGTTTTGTAAAATTTAACAATGAATTTAAATATCAAAGTAATAAATGAAAACGTGAGATGTGATGTGATGTGATTATGATTTTTAATGTAGCTTTAACAATTTTTCAGTCATATCGCTACGATGTCTGCAGTGTGGCAGTTTATAGTGATGTCTAGCACTGGGGCATCATGCCGCAGACATGTAGCATGATGTCCCACCCAGTAACATTATCCTGACACCAGGCCGACCAGTCCTAACACTAACCTCTTAATGCTGAGCGCCAAGCGAGGCAGCTGTTAGTACCATTTTTGTAAGTCTTTGGTATGACTCGACCGGGGATCGAACCCACGACCTCCCGCATCCGAGGCGGACGCTCTAACCGCTAGGCCACCGGAGCGGTCAAACATTCTGAGAAAACGTGAGAGGAACTTACAGTATTATGAAGTAAATCCAAACTAATCCTTTTAAAGGTCTATGAAGGTCCTAAAACAACATAAACGCAAAAAATGTGAAGGACTCCAGAATCGGAATGAAACTGATTGCTTAGTTCTCTCTTTATATACGCCGTTTATTGCAAACTTTATTTTGCAATAGATCCCACGTGACGGAATGTGCTACTCATTTTGAGTCGAACTGGTCTATTCATGTCATCTAGCGGAACCAAGGGGAAGTTACTGAATCCTTCTAGAAACAGCGAAACCCTATCAGCCAACGAGATATTAAGCCAAAGGCGCCATTAAGTCTTATTATTAAGATTATTATTAATAATTGTCAACACATACGTAAGCATCTATTTATCGATCCTATGTAATACTGTGCACTTAACAGACTCCGGTCAAGTATATAAAATTTAACTAAGGATATTTTGTACAATTTACAGCCATGAATAAAAATTATAAAATTTATGTAAAATCATGTTACAAAAAATATACATATACATTACAGTGATATGTACCTGAACAGATATACTGCTTAAGCAATAATTCCTACAGTCGTTGTTTTTAATTCACGTGTCTATTGTGTATTAGTAACTTTCCTTCTGTTGTTCACTTTTGTTTTTTATACCAAAGCAAGTTCTTGCTTTTGACATAAGATGTAACTGGAATAAATATGCGGACTTGCATTGGCTTGCTTAAATATGGTGACTTCCATTGGCTTAATAATTTCATAATAAACTTTGGCTGGATACACAATTTTAGCCAGCACTCCGATATCAACGATGCAATAAAGCTATTTACATCCACCTTAGTAGATATAGCGGACAGATGCATACATACATGGCTAACAGCATTTCGACCTTCCGATAAAGTTTTGACTGATAGCGTTCTACGATAAAAACACTAGAAAAAGAGATCGGTTGAGGAAAAAAGCGATCAAAACAAACAACCTAAAAGACTAGGCTAAATATAAAAATTTCGAAATAAAATAAACAATCAAAAACATTTGCAACGTAAAATTATTTGAAATGTTACGAACATTTGGACACTCTCGGATCCAACTTAAAAGACATTTTTAGAGACATTCCCGCAATTAATCCGAGTTAGAAAAGGCCGAGAATTTTAATTCGTTTTTCAGATATGTTTATAAAATCAACGATAACAATATAGCTCTCATGGAACAATTTCTCTGAATAAATCTGTTAATGAGAATATGTTTCCTGTTTTCGGTATAAAGGCCGTCGTATTATCAATACATAAGACAGCTAGCAACATTTCGACCTTCCGAGAAAGTTTGGTCTGACAGCTTTCGAAGAAATGCAAAAAGCACTGATCGGTTGAGAGAAAAAGAGATCAGATCAAATAACCCAAGAGACTGGGCTAAATACAAAAATTTCGAAATAAAATAAACAGTGAGAAACATTTGTAAAGGAAAATTATTTTAAATGGTATTTGGACACTCTAGGAGCCAACTCAAATTACATTTGGAGACTTGCCCCCATATAGTTAAACCAAAGTTATCCAAATGATATACGACCACTACTATTCAAGCAAAATGATGGATTACTGAACACTGCATTGTCCGATTTAGAAAAGGCCTAGTTATTTAAATTCGTTTTCACACATGTTTCTAAAACCAACAATAACAATGGAATTAACACCTCGCACAATCAACAAACTGACAAGCATTGTAATACGTGAACAGGAATTCTAGTCCTTTAAGAACAAATCCTCTGAGTTAATCGGAACATTTGTCCTGTTCTCTGGATAAACACGGTAGTTTTACCAATACACAAGACAGATAGCAAAATATGATCATGCCAATTACTGATCCGTTTCATTACTTAGCTGTGTATATCATGAAAAGGGTCATTTTCAAACAGGTATACAACTTACTACATGAACATGATCTTATTTTAAAATATCAAATGGGCTTATATACCATGCAATTGCGAAGCACTCGATCGTGGAGATGTTCAGTATTTTGCGATGTATCAAAGGCATTCAACCTAGTCTGGCATATCGAAGGCATTCGACCCAGTCTGGCATATCGAAGGCATTCGACCCAGTCTGGCATATCGAAGGCATTCAACCGAGTCTGGCTTTTCGAAGGCATTCGACCGAGTCTGGCATATCGAAGGCATTCAACCGAGTCTGGCATAATGGTCTTATCCATAAACTTAAAGCTATGGAAGAGAATCAAATATGATTAATTGGTTTAATTTCATTAACTATCTCTCAAATAGAACACAAACTGTTGTTGAGAAAACCGCAGTATCAACAATTCAGTCTGAATCAGCTCTGATGACGCAGGGTTTAATTCTAGGACCGTTACTGTTTATTGCATCTATGAATGATATTGCTCTTCTTAATCTCACCATTTTGCCGACGACAGTTCTGTCACTTACACTTCTAGAAGTATGCCAAATATCCAATATATATTTAATGCCGACTTAGAAACACTACAAGACTAGTCAAATCAATGGTTCTTGAGCTTCAACCCAGCACAAAGCCGAAGTCATGCTTGTCAGCAAAATGAAGTTCCAAAATAAATCACTTGCATTTGTTGTCAGCCATAAAACTCTAGGCCTTACACTTAGTAATAATTGCCCTTGGAATCTAAACATTCTACTATTCGTCAAATAAAAGCTGAGTAGATAATCATAGCTGAAGGTACCTCCAACAGCGAGATGCAAGTACCAGGGCATAAACACGTTTTCTTTAGCTGGAAATAAGAATAGTAATAAATATACTTACATTTATGCATCTTGAATTTCCTCAAAATATGCTTTCTTAGTTCTTCAAGCCCGACTGACGTGTCCTGCAAAACCTGATATACACCAAAACTGTAGTGGAATTTCGAGTAACCTAAATTTCCAGCTGATATTCATGCTCCTTACCGAATTAACCCAATAACAAAGTACATCATAATCAGAAAAGCAGAATTGAGTTGGATCAACATAGAAACAAAATTTATGCACATTCATTCACGATATGACTGTAAATTTCAATTTTTAGTAGACCAAAACGACAATTCTTTTTTTAAACTGACGAAGAGCGCGTGACTAAGTTCAAAGGTCGCTGGGCGGTGCTATGTGCGCATTAATATTGTTATTGTGTGTTGATGAATCTACGGTTGTGTATTTATTTTGGACTACAGCATAAATTCAATTACTTTGTTTCTTTTAGTATATTTTTTATAATTAAGCCTTATGGAGAATAAGAAAATGAGTATATAATAAAAAGGTTTCTGTATTTGTATCGGAAAATATAAATTCGTTTTCTCGGATGGATACATCACTCCCACAGGTCGAACAATGGGAAAAAAAACTCATTCATATTTTCCCATGCAAATACAGTAACCAATAAATACATATTATTTTTGCACAACGTTTAGCATTTTGTTTGTGAAGACGAAATTTCTTTAGTAACATAGCTAAAGAGAAAAGGGAAGTAATGCGTGTACCAGAAAAGATGCGCAAGCCTATTCTTAGGAGTAACTATTAAGAATAAATTGTAATGATATCAACATCTGGAACGGAAAATTCAAGCGTGCGCCTCTTTTCTGGTACACGCTATGAAATAAACAATGTTTATTTTTCTAGTAAAACATTTGGTAACTGTTTAAAAAATGTCAGCACCATGTTATAAAAGAATCCTTCTTACCAGTGAAAAAACACTGTACTCAAAATATAATAATGTTGAAAGCTAAAATAACTGTATCAAAAGTAGCTTCCTAACATAATCAAACAGTCACGCGAAACGTTTTAGTTGTTGTTCTGGTTATGCTAATTTAGCTATATTCTTTTATCTTATTTGTATGTTTGACGAACTGCTAGGAAACTATAGGGTTTTTTATTTCATATCTATTATTTCATACATAAACTTGATATTTTATGTTTCTGTATTACAATCAAAGACGCATGTATTATCTCTTTTCACAGGTATAAGAAAGAAAATGTGAGGTTCAACACATTCATCTCGACATAACCATTCAAACAGAGCGAGTTAAATTCAACTCGACATGAACATTCAAACAGAGCGAGTCAACTCAACTCGATAGAACCATTCAAACAGAGCGAGTTAAATACATAAACATTCAAGCAGAGCGAGTTAAATTCAACTCGACATAAGCCTTCAAGTAGAGCGAATCAATACATTTGGAGCGAGGATTAAAGTCACAATTTGAAAGTAAAAATGCTTGATTTTCCGTACATACAAAATGCTTGGATTTTTTTCCGTACATACAAAATACTTGTTTTTGTTCGGTCCATGCTTGTTTTTTCCGTCCATACAAAATGCTTAATTTTCCGTCCATACAAAATGCTTAATTTTCCGTCCATACATAATGCTTGATTTTTCCGTCTATACATAATGCTTGATTTTTCCGTCCATACAAAATGCTTTTCAGAATCTATTACACTAAGACAGAACAAGCTTTAATTCCACGAGAGAGAGAGAGAGAGAGAGAGAGAGAGAGAGAGAGAGAGAGAGAGAGAGAGAGAGAGAGAGAATGGATACTAATAGTATATAATATCTAATACTTCCTGCATCATTTGACGACTCTTCTTTCTTAACTATGCTTATGAAATCTTTTTTTATGTTTTGTTTGGGAGGAATATTATTTTTAATTATTATATTACCTATAATTGTTATATTTACTGTCTAATCTTGGTCTGTATGTAAAGTATTCTTACTTTGCACCACATTATTTTGTTTTGCGTTTGTGTTGCCTCCCCCCACCCCCCCACCCCAAAAAATGATAGGTATGATGAGCTTTATCTTTACTGCGTGTCATAAACTCGACGATGAGCCTCTTAACTAAATGTCAAATACATCATGATATGATCTTATTCATAAACTGTACGAAAAATTACTTTGTATGCCTTAACAATATTTGGAGCTTAAATCACTTTCGAGTCAAATCATTCATGACCAAGTATTTTGAACTATTAAGCGATCAACCGAGTAACTTTATGACGACAATGGACAAATCGATATCTCACTGCATTGACTTAATTTTTTTTTAGCCAGACCCTCAAAGCGCTTAGGCAAGTTTCAGCATGCAGTATAAATTGTTGGGTGTACTGCGTGGCAAAAGGTGGTTTAAAGTAATTTTAAAAACAATACGTCTTCATATCCGATAGTTTTTTTTTCTTTCTTATTGTTGGTTTTAATGATCCTAATAGCATATTATTAGCCATATCGCGCTTAGGATATGAGACATATGTGCCTTTCCCAATGACACACTTTGGCAGCAGACCCGAGTTGGTCTAAATGGTTACAGAACCCAGAACGGGTCCGACACTGTACCAACTGAGCTACCACGGCTCTTTGATCTGATGTCGATTTGCAAATTATAAAAGTATGCGTACATATGCAGAACCGTGCCTAAACCGGACAGGACACTGTCAGGACCAAGCAGGACGCCCCCCCCCCCCGATGCTATGCGAAACATACAAACACATATGTGTGTGTTATTTGTATTTACGTATCTGTTTATAGCTTTGTTAGATTTTGATGATTATTTGTTGATTGTGGGGAGACGGTGTTGGATTATGGGGATTCGGTGTTGGATTATGGGGAGTCGGTGGAGTCGGTGTTGGATTATGGGGAGTCGGTGTTTGATTATGAGGAATCGGTGTTGGATTATGGGGAGTCGGTGTAGGATTATGGGGAGTCGGTGTTGGATTATAGGGAGTCGGTGTTGGATTATGGGGAGTCGGTGTTGGATTATGGGGAGTCGGTGTTGAGAAGATGTTTCTCAAACCGAGTACTTAGTTGTTATATCACATTAACTTTGAGGCAGGTAACATAGTTATGGACACACATAGTCATGAAATATACTTGAGCAAAGTTTCATTATAATACCTTCTTTGGTTCAAACGTTATACTTTCTACAAGGGTAAAAGTCAGAATTACGTTTTCTCTTGTCATGACCGTGACCCTAAGGTACGGGACGTGGCATGTAACAACTCGAGAAGGCGTAATATTTATTATATACCTATAAATTTTCTCCGCTTAAATGAACCAGAGTTTTTCTGTTAAATACTGAAAGAAGGAAATCGATACTCTCGTTTTCTGATTCCGTATTACAATACTCTCAAACGAGGATGGAACTACTTTTTCCTCGAGGTTTCCTGGTTACAAATGAGCAACTGAATAACAATGCCACAACTTCACTGCCATACAAAGGGAAATGAGTAGCATTCTCTTTAACTAATCTGTATCATTAAGTTGAATTGTTCAATCCCGCTGTAAATAACTGTCAAAATAATGTTTTCATTCCCGTGCCAAGTCCACATCGAAGTGTCTCACAATGTCCCGATAGAAACAGTGCAAGTTCTATCAGCCGGGGCTCGAATAGAAACTGTCATTGTCATTCAGCTGGTGAAATTGTTCTGTGATGCAAACGTGCACAACTGCACAATAGCTGTAAATCACATATATGTCTACTGCCCCATGCATCGAAGCACTCATGTTACAGTTCTGCTTACCCCTAAGGATACTCCTAATTTTATACGGATGAAACCCGAAAAATCCTCATTGCCAATCGTTTCGGCAAGTATACGCAGAACGGCAGAGTCAACAAATAATTACATGTCTTAGTGTTTCTTTCAACTTCTAAATTTTCGTTTCTTTAAAAAAAAAAAAAAAAAAAACGTTATTTGATTAATGTCGAAAAAGTGTTTATTCAATCGTTGCCGCGAAAACCAGTAAAACGTTTGCAGGCATTGAAGGAAAGCAATCGGCAGATGTTTCTTAAATGGCTGAAAAAGGGTTAGGGTTGGTGTGGTGTGAAAAGAAAATTGGAAGAAATCGAAAAGTTAAAGGATTATTACTCGATGCAGATTATTTGCTGTAATGTATTTGTGAACGGAGATTTACATTATTTGACTTGGAACAGTAGACAACAGGAGACATAAACAATTTTCATTTTGAGTTGGAATTTCGTCATATATTTATCGCGTAAATATTTCGTGGTTGGCTAAGTTCTGTCCGCTGGGAGACCAGTTTATGTCTACAGTCTTCTGTGAACAGAGGTGAGTTTATTTACTTCTCTAAGTTAATATTCAAACCAGGTTGTCTATTGGGTGGACTCCTTGTTACAGGTAAACAACTCACCCATACCGCCACACCCGCTAACACCCACTGTCAACTGAATAACACTCCTATTTTTACTTGTTGTTCTTGTTCTTTTCTTGGGGTTTACGCCATTTGCAATATCATTGTATGCTATACATTGCGTTTGGAGCCCTTGTGGGAGTAAATTCGCCATATTCAGAAAAGACACGACCTTTCTTCCAAATTCACAACACAGTCGAAAATTTACATAACTATCTATTATATGTCTGTCTGTCTGTTTCTCTCTCTCTCTCTTATCCTTTATTAATTCAAGTGGTTTCGAAGAAAGCCTGAAGAAATCAATAAATAATATCAGGCTTACAAATATATTTTTGTATGCAAGGATTGCATACAGATGTTGTTTTGTTTATATCTTGCCTAATAAAAAATGTCTATTATTTCTGCACAACTTTGTTTTGCTATATCTTTTATAAATTGCCCCTAGTGATACTGACATGTATGAGTCTAGATGTTTCCATAGATTGTGTGTTAAGTGTTGGTTTTGTATATGTAAGTTGTTTTTTTTTCCCTGATGAAGAGCTTGTGTAGCTCGAAACGTTGGGAAACCATTTTGAATTTGCGCCGTTATACATTTGTGTGTGTGTCTCTCTCTCTCTCTCTCTCTCTCTCTTTCTCTCTCTCTCTCTCTCTCTCTCTCTCTCTCTCTCTCTCTCTCTCTCTCTCTATATATATATATATATATATATATATATATATATATATATATAAGACTTAGTTATTCACAATTAAATATCTATTTAAATCGTGGAAAATGACAAAGTGAATGCCAAGTAAACGTTTCTACGTTACACCTTATTAATTCGATTAAAAAATGCTGTAAGTTTCAATCTGATCTTTGGAAGTCAGAATATTTATAATATATAATACAAATGATTTTCAGGACACTATTCAATATAATATTATAAATAAAAAAAATTATACGAGTCGCATCTTTTCAGTATCTTGCGATCAAACTGTTTGGGAACAGGCGATTATTGTGGTGGTGGTAAAAGCGGTTGAAGAGAGAAAGGGAGTGAAAAGGATTTATAGGATCTAATTTTCATGATAAGATGTCATGTCTATTTATTAGACGTACATTGATTGGACATAAATATTATGTACCATCTGTTTGACGTCCATTGATTGGACATAAAATTGTATGTATATTCTGTTTGGCGTCCATTGATTGGACATAAACTATCAGGTATCGTCTGTCTGACGTCCATTGATTGAACATGAAGCATCATGTATCGTCTGTTTGACATCCATTTATTGGACATAACATTTAATTTACAGTCTGTTTGGCTTTCAATACGATTGTCAGCTACATCTGTTGTTCATTTGTTACGTTGAAGTTGACTTCTGAACAACGTTTTTAGATTTTTTTTGGAACAGTTTAATATTTTGCCTAATACTGATATATTTTAAATTAAAGCATATTGGAGGAATCACATGCTTGTTGCTCACTAGATTCAAAGGTCACCCGCCATACTCCAACACTTTTCTTTTTACATCAGATTTGCATTACATGATTAAAAGTAGTTATACTCGAACAAAAAGAACAAAAAAGATATCAAGTGTAAAGAAGAAATAATAATTAAATTACTCGAAAAGAAGTATACAACGCTGTTACTTCCCCTTAGCTACGATTTCCCACCTATAGAGGACGCAAACCGGAAATGACGTACATTTATCCCCACAAGACGAAGTACATGCTTCTTGTTGTCGAAAAATCACTATAAACTATGGATAGGAACATTTAGATGAAACTACTGAAAACTAATTTACTGTTCAGCATTATATCGATATGCGTGCACGACGCACTAGATTGTGTCGCTTTCAAAACTGTTCCATTGTTTCAATTTATTTTGAAAATTCCCGTTAATAGAGATAAAAAAGAATCAATGATGGCTTTCCTATGTCGGCCGACTTTATAAAAAAAAAAAAAAGAAACCGGCACCCTTAAAAGAATTCAAAGGAGTGAAACTTGGCTTCCTTATGTCGGCCGACTTCGGCACACTTAAAAGATACCAAAGTCAGTTTCCGTGGTTGGTTTGCTTTGTAATAAAATAACCTTTGTATTTGATATTCTGTCGGTAAGTTTAAACAAGAAGTTTATTGTTCGATGCCTGTTGTGTTTATTCATCACCAGGGCTCCTATTTGTTTGCTATATGTAATCATAATTGATGTTTGCAGGGCAAATAGTATACACAACAATAACTTGCTTTAATAATACTTTTGTAACCCATGCTAGCGAAAAAATTATTATTTGTACTCACAGTGAATGTATTTTAAAATAATGATTTTTTATTTGCGAGATACCGTCGTATAGTTAACCTGGATATAATACAACCTTCGTCAGCTTGCACCTTATAACTTATCATCCGTGAATGGCAGGTGCCCTCAAGCAATCGGGTGATATTTTCGTCTCATTTACGATTTTGTTATTTGACATAAGCGATACATTCTACAGCAAGGATGCATACTCAAGCCGGCATCCGCTACATATACGGAGTTCGTGGATATATTTTTTTCTTTAATAAAATGGAAGGAATAAATGATAACAATGCAAGGTTAGATTATCTCATTTTATTTTCAAATAAGTGTATGTTTATCAATTTGTTTTGTACCGTGCTGGGGGGGGGGGCGCAAATTCAACACAAAATTATTTCCTTTCTTATTTGTATGGAATAATGGAGCAAATATGATTGATGATATTGGTTAGTAAATGACGAGCTTTCAATTTACACGCGTACACACTAAGACAACTTGAAAAATAAAAACAAACAATAAAATTAGCTGATAAGAGCTTCATAGTGCAGCAACTAAACGCTGACAAAATGCTCAACATTATTCTCTCTCTCTCTCTCTCTCTCTCTCTCTCTCTCTCTCTCTCTCTCTCTCTCTCTCTCTCTCATGTGTAATCGAGTGTTTATTATATGCAGCAGTGTTACAACCTTAAGCCTAAAATTAAACATATTTGTTATAATATCTCATGTACACTACCCTTAGAAAAATGTATACGTATTCTGTAGAATATTATCTGTTAAGTATTATTGTTTTACAAATCAATATTGATAATTTGACCGGAAGACTTAAATTGAGAATGTCGTTGTGCAGATGCATGTATTTTTAACCATTAAAAAATGTAAAGAAATATTTTAATTAAAACGAACAAGATATGTCAGTTTGTGTTTTCACTCATATATATGTACGTTATGAAGTATGATTATTTTCTTTGAAAGAATATCAAGATAGTTTTTTAAATTTAGTTTCTTTCCTAAAACCTATTCCTAAAAGCTATCTAACATAGTATCTGCTTGTTGTTTGAAGAAAAAGAACTTGTTCGAACTATTGTTAAGTTGGGCGAATTGTCTTTCGAGTTGGGCAGAACTGTCTTTGGGCCAAATTGACTATAATCCGGGATAAATGATACAACTTTCCCATCCCTCACCCTATTCAATCCCACAGCTTGAATCCACTTTTTTCTGGTAAACAGGGTCTTTCGGAAAAAGAAAGAACCCTTTTCCCCATCATCACTCTTTTGGTTACATCCATATGCAACACAGTGCACCATATTTGCTGTACAAAAGCACGATCGTAAGATATATGACATAGACACTTACGTGGGGAAATTAAACACTTGAATGGCTAAGTTGAATAGAAGGGATAAATGTACGCTATATCCGGTTTTGGCACGCGGAAACTACCGATTGTTTACGGAGATTGCCGAATAATTTTTTCATTTAAAATGCGGATTTTTAAGTCTAGTTAAACATTTTTTTATGCTGTGCATACATAACAAATGCGTTTTGTTTATGATTATAATAATAATACATGTTTGTACAATATAGGTGGCCAGTCACCTTTAAAGACATATCATCAAGATGTGATTGGCTAGTAACAAGGGCTAACCTGTCATGATTTACTTTCCACTATTGAACTGGCTGCTACAATAGCACCTTTTAAACTAAACTCAGCGCACGGTTACTATTTTTAGACATGGGCAATTCATCTTAAAAGCAATTCCTATTGTATGAACATCCAGTTGTGATAGATGCATGTAAAAACGATAGATTTCCGGTTGTGACAGATGCATGTAAATAGGATGGAATTCTAGTAATAATAGATGCATGTAAAAGGATAGATTTCCAGTTGTGACAGATGCATGTAAAAAGGATGGACTTCTAGTAATAATAGATGTATGTAAAAAGGATGGACTTCCAGTAATAATAGATGCATGTAAAAAGGATAGACTTCCAGTTGTGATAGGCACATGTAAAAAGGACCATAACAAAGAAAGAAATTGTCTAACCTGCAATTAAACAATATGAGTATGCCAGGGTTCCTAGTTATCATTCAGTTCAAATTAATGTAAAACGTTCTTAACTTGTCTTGTAAATTTTATGCTATTTCAATTTTATATAGTTATGTCCAGTCAAAGGGAATCAAACGGATAATAGTTTTATTGTCATTTTCTCTTTAAATCCGGAGGCATGGAGTTCCCCTCAGTACAAAACACAACCATACTCAATTTGTTCATATACACTTACTTACCCTATTTAACTTGTCCATATTCACTAACAAACCCTATATAACTTGTCTCTATTCACTTAAATAATCTACGTAACTTGTTGCCATTCACTTACCTACCCTTCCAAAAGTGTTGATCATTCATACCTAAAATATATACTAAAATATTAGAACATATCAAAAATATATTGTCATTATTATTTATAAACATATTCTTCAAGATAAACTGCCGTAAAATATTTGTTATAGCTGACAAACACTCATTTTTTTCGTCCTGTGCGGCGAATACAACGGTAGGATAGTCCACTCCATCGATACTGCAATCTGTTTGGCTCAGGTTTGCATTTGTCATTTTGATTGGTGGTATTGAAAAGGCCTTTACGGTCATTGTCGACACACATATATCACTTGGATGCTATTTTATTGGATCTAAATATTCCACTTCTGCTAGGAGCTGAGTCTTTATCTGCAGATAAAATGTGAAAAACATCATTCACTTTCCAACTGTCTCTTACGAGCTTTTAATCTGTTCAAACTGAATCACCGCTTTTGTGTTCAAAGTAATTATGGTATAGCGTAATGAATATATCAAGTGTACAATATTCCTCGTCATATAAAAGACACAATACACAACAACAACAACAACTACTACTACTAATACTACTACTACTAAACAATAACTTTAAAGCCATTAAACATCAATTCCGAGTAGGATGAAATAAGAGTCGAAAAACGTACACAATAACAGCACCATCAAGAATTTAGGCGGCAAAAACACCAGCACCATAAAAAATTTAGGAAGCAACAACACCAGCAGCATAACTACCATTTGCATTTAAACATAAAATGATCATAGTAATAGTGTTGTTGTTGTTTATGATGATGGCGATGACAACAGCGATGACGCTGACTGTTGGATACTTAATGACTAATTAAGATAGGGATAAAGATGAATCATGAGTGATATTAAGCCCAAGGTACATGACATGGCTGTGGTAAATATAATAAAACGTTAACGACATGAACGATGTAAACAACAGTAAGAATATGAAAACGATAGTAACAATAAGAACGACGATGGGTACCAAAACAACAACAAAGTGACAAGCATAACTGTCAGAATCACGGGTAAAATCATACGTGACAATCCACATTATGAGCGATAGGGGATTTAGATTAACCATGTATCAGTTATCAACCATGTATTTGTGTATTAACCATATATCAGTGTATCATATGTGTGGCATAAAGCCTCATTGTAACAGCACGTGCTTCACATGTTGACCTTTACCTGATCTGTAATATGCCAATGTTTGGTTTACTTACCGCCTCGTCTAACGATGCAACACATGACCGCCATAAAGACGATAAGAACACTGACACAGACGACAGATATTGATCCCAAGATAATCCCCGCAAGCTCTCCCACCGACACATTCACCCTGTGAATGAGAAATAATGGAATATTAAAATACAAATTAACAACAAAAGATTACATTATGATAAAGTGCTCTTTGTGACCATGTTTACAGTATTCACTGGTGCCATGTTTACAAGTCAACATTGCTCTTTTGGCCGTGCTGACATGAGAATAGAATGCGTCCATTTGAAGAAAACAAAAATCTATCGAAAACACAAATTCGTGAAGGTAAGCAAAATGAAGATTGAATTTTGTTATGTATATTTAATTTAATTGTTTGTCTGTTAGTTTTAATTTTTTTTTTATTCCATTACATGCTATTGTAATGTAACATTATTTACTGGACTTGACCTTGTCCAGAACTGAGTTCAGTCCTGTTTGACCTGATTGACGTTTTAAATTTTTGTTTTTATTTCACTGATGTAAACAACTAATAATAGCTTCATTATCCTCTATGAGTATGAGTGTATTGACCAAATTATTATGCAGGTAAAGATGTTGATTTGGGTCAGGGTTTTGGGGATTCCAAAGTAAATTTTATGTAGTATTATGTGTTAAATAAACAAAGCTCATTAAATCATGCTAGAAAGTTATTTTCCATTAGGTAATGGTTGCTTTTAGAAAATGCTCATTTGTGACCTGAGGTCAAACAGTGAACTATATTATCTTGTGACCGTCAAAATTTTACCAGTTGTGCTTTAACATCTGGCACTTTAAATTGTATTATGCTGCGTCCAGTTTGGGCTGAATTTTACTTTCTTCAAATTATTGATTTGAAGTGATTATTTTCTCTGGAAATACAAATGTCCTCTGACACAATTCTAGGATAAAGACACTGATTGGAATTTTTACTGAATTCAAACCTGGAATAATATTTATGTGGTTCAACAAGAGACTGTTGATACATTAGTACGACGCAGGCCATAACAGACAGGTTATTGCCTTCAATTTTAAATCTCTTCGGGACTTGAACTGAGTTTTATTCAGGACTTTCTATTACTAGGACTTGTGTCTTTAATTCTTGGATTATTTTGGATTTAATTCGCAATACCGTACGTTCTTTTTTTTTATTTTTCACTTTGTATTCTAGGGAAATAAATTATTCGTTAATTTTTACAAACCTTGTTGTCTTCACTCTTTTTTTAAACTTATTTTAAGAGCATAGACTCGTAACAATTTATTAAATGTCATTCGTTAATGCAATAATGAATGTATCATTTTTATATTTGAGACGTTTTAAGGTATGGTTTAAATAGATGGTTTCATTGATTGTTTTCTATTTTGACCTCAAGATCATACTATGAGGACTAATTCATTATAAAAGTCATAAATAACATTGACCTACACATAGCATTTACCTATCCATAACCTGAACCTATCCATAACACTGACTTACCCATAACATTGACCTATCCATAATAAAATAACATTGACCTCTCCATAGTATTGACCTATCCATATCACTGGCCTATCCATAATATTGGCCTATCCATAACATTGGTCGATCCATAACATTGGTCCATCCATATCATTGATCCATCCATTACACTGGCCTCTCCATAATATTGGCCTATCAATAGCATTGGCTTATCAATAACATTGATCCATCCATATCATTGATCCATCCATAACACTGGTCTATCCATATCACTGGCCTATCCATAGCATTGACCTATCCATAATATTGGTCCAGCCATAACACTGGTCTATCCATATCATTGATCCATCCATAACACTGGCCTATCCATAATATTGGCCTATCAATAGCATTGGCCTGTCCATAACATTGGTCTATCCATATCATTGATCCGTCCATAACACTGGTCTCTCCATATCATTGGTCTATCCATAGCATTGACCTATCCATAACATTGATCCATGCATCTCATAGGCCTATCCATAACATTGACCTCTCCATAGCATTGACTTCTGCATAACATTGATCCATCCATAACATTGGCCTATCCATAGCAGTGGTCTATCCATAACATTGATCCATCTATAACATTGATCCATCTATAATTATCATTGATCCATTTATAACATTGGTCCATCTATAACACTGATCCATTTATAACATTGATCCATCCATAACACTGATCCATCTTTAACATTGGCCTATTCATGACATTGGCCTATCAATAACATTGGCATATCCATAACATTGGCCTCTCCATAGCACTGATCTAACCATAACATTGGCCTAACCATTATATTGATCTACCATAGGATTGGCCTATCTATAACATTGGCCTCTACACAACATTGGCCTATCCATATCACTGGCCTATCGATAACATTTATAGAAAATAACTATGTAAAACAACTTCCGTAACAATGGCCTATCAATATCACTGGCCTATCAATAACAATGACCTATACACTTGTATGAACAAAAATCCCCCACGTCAAACAACCTCCTAAGAAGGACCTATCGACTTCTAAGAACAAAATGTCGTGTAAAACAGCATCCATAACAATGGCCTATCCACTTTTAGGAACAAAAACCACATAAAGCAATTACCTCCTCGTTTTCAGAAATATTCAGTACAGAAGCAGGTAAATGTACAAAGATGTATGACATTTCATGTACAAATGTATGTTCCCGAATATGATATATTTGGAGGAATTATGGCATTTCATATCCAAATTTATGTGCCCGAATATGACATTGTTGGAGTGACTATGACATTTCATATACAAATGTATGTGCCCCAAAATAAGACATAGTTAGAGGGGCTACAGCTGTGAGGGTGTGTGAAAATATTTGCGTGCTGAAGAGATATATCTCAAACTGCGTGCCAGTAGTTTTGTTTGTTTTTAATTTCAAGAGACTGCTAACCCAAATAAATATTCCCATTATTGTCATAACACATAGTACAGTATACATTTTCCAATCAGTGTTTGTCCATTCATCCATCCATCCTTTCGTATGTATGTATATATGGGTTGGTAAATAGAAAGGTAGACATGTATAGATAGATATTTGATGTATGTTTATGTTTATAGACGGATGGACACATGAATACATGCATATACGTAAGTACTTACATATACTTGTAGGTATGTGTGTATTAATGTGCGATTTGTAATGCTCTGTGTTAGTGGGCGGGTGGGGGAAATGGTGGGTGTATTACCTTGAGCAACAGGCATCTTCAGAACATGCCCAATAGCCTGGACCACAAAAGACTCTTCCTCCCTGTGTCGTAGACTGATAGAAAAATCTCTGAGCGCAATCTATTTGTCCTGACGCTCTTACTGCCAGGAGTAACACAGAGATAGCCAAAGAGCTGAAGACGTCCATTGCCGCAATCTGACTCTAGCGCAATCGTCTTGATTTAGTTTCCTCTTTTCAGCTTACATAAAAATATCGAGGACGGCAAATACACAGCCAATCGATAGAAGCACGACTCTCAATTCCAACATAGATATATCACTGGTTTACCACTAAAATAAATATATTACTGTTCTGCCCTTAAAATAACTATATCATTAGTTTGCCGTTAAAGTAACTATATCACTGGTTTACCGTTAAAATAACAATAAAATCATTGCGACCTTGGCATATTGAAATCCCAACACGGAAGAATTGAATCGTACCATAGAAAAGGTTCCAGTTGCGTATGTATGTAGTTACCTATGTTTTAAAGCCACTCTGAACTTCAGTGTTCGTGAACAGGTAGTTAGAAGTAGTAAATACATGCGATTCTAGCGAGGTATAAATTATTATCCCAACCCAATACAAAAAACGAATGGATTTGGGAATTCTATCGAGTTAATGTTTGCTTACACCAACCAACTCCTTTAGTTAGTTTTATGACATCACTAAATAAAACAAATCCAAATGTCTAACAAGTGTTC
Organism: Megalonaias nervosa; assembly: GCA_016617855.1. Lineage (NCBI taxonomy): Eukaryota > Metazoa > Mollusca > Bivalvia > Unionida > Unionidae > Megalonaias > Megalonaias nervosa. Next base: position 19,822 of record JAECUM010023959.1, read on the forward strand.
TGTTTTTACACCAGTCCACTCGTGTAGACAACAATAAAAATAAAAGAGTATTCAACAATGCAGTAGACTAGGTCACAAAACTCAATATACACTGAGCAATTAGTCCTGAGTCACAAACCCCAATATGCAGATCTATTATATAGTTGAAATATCTAATGTTATGTGCTCTAGGAAGAACACGAATAGAGATCCAGACTGATTCATTTTATTTTTATTCATACTAACCAATTAATTTTTGTTCAGGCAAAATACAGAACACATAGACGTGCAGTATATTAGACCAGTTAGAGCAATGCCAATAAGGCCGTGTCGTGTACTAGTGTACATGTCAAGTTTATATATGCATAATTTTGTTATAGTGTGTTAGTACATAAGTCAGCTTGACTGAGGAGGCGTATAAAGCAGTTTTAATCATCTAAATGTGAGCGGTTGTTCGACTCTCTGCAGGAGTGACATTTTTCTTTGTTTTAGATAGTGCGAATACAGTTCGATAAGTCATTCCACATACCTATAATGATTGTTACACGACTCTGTGGTTTTAATATAAGTAACAGAAAAGAGCGAAAACCAACAAGTTTTATAAAATTCAGCAAATAATTTATTTCCTTAGAAAACAATGTGAAATTTTAAAAGGAACTTACTGCATTGGAATTTAAATCCCAAATAGAGTAGTAAAGGAAAATAGGGCTTCTAGATTTTAATAGCCTTTGACCCCCCAACCAACCCCTTCATCAGAACATATCTGTAACGAACCTGTATCTTAACTTGAAACAGGTTAGAAAATATACTTGTCAGGAGAAGGCCCTCTCTCCCACTCCAGAACGGTCTAACAGTGTTTACTCCGATCATACTTGTATTAACCAGGTTTTCTAGATTTTAGACCCCTTCCCTTGTAAAACATCCTCCCCCATTTCAGATATTCTTATAACAGACTATCTTTCGAACCATACATGTTCTCTGCCTGTAAGCCTAAACAGAGACTGCAGTGTTGCGATCGATAATGTACATTGTTCTCTGTCTAAAAATAGACTGCGGTGTTTATGAATGACTGGAACTGCGTCATAAGAATGTTCCGGAAGGATGATGAAATATTGTGCAATAAAAATCTTCTGGAGAATCAACCAGGCTATATAAGGCCGCCCAAGTGTTCAGTCTGCAGAGATGTGCTTCGCTGGGAGGATCAAAAGGTAGGTGAATTTTTTCTTGAAAATTTAGGTCCTTTATTTTCAGAGGTTTAAAGAACTTCTTCGCCAATAATTAATATTTCTACAGTAGCTACCAGAAATAATTTTGTCATCATGTTAATACAAATAAAATTTAATTTTCCCACTTACTTTTGGATGACATTCAAATAACTCTCTCATTGTTACCCTGTTGACATAATACTTATAACCTTTCGCAAAAACCTTCGACCGGGTTAGATCAATATTTATTTTGGTATATTTTTCCTGGCTGACTGGATTGTGAAGGTTACTATATTTTTGTCCGAGATTGTCTCTCAACTTTTCAAGATAATCAAAATATTTGCTGTCATCTGATTTAATCAGCGAGAGTTTTATTATATCAAATTTACTAAAACAAATACCTGAAATTTCACCATTAAATTCAAACCGTAGTGGTTGGTCGTTAATCATCAACACCTTAACCTTGCTATTAACTCCATCGGCTAATGTTAAATTTTCAAACATTATTTCTAAAGTTTAGACAAAAAATGTCCAATAGCTAATGTATTAACCCCGTCCTCGCAATAGCGTTTGTCATCAAAATTACTTAGTCCACGTTTTATAATTGTATCTGTTTCAAGTTTGTGATGATTTGATCTAATAACATTTGTTTTAATAAAGCTGACATTTTTGTTTAGTGCTGCTTTTAAAATCATCAAATTTCATACATTTTTTACATGCTCACGAGGAAAACCTTTTGCTTTTTTTGTCAGTTTATTGTCATCTAAAATTACGGCGTACATTTTACTTCTTACTCCGACAAATTCCTTAACTGGCACAAACATAAATTCGTCCTTAAATTTGCCAATAAGTTTCTTGTTAGCTGGATCATGAAATCCACTACTCTCCGGATAGTCTGATAAATCAAATAGGTCACGGTGGTCATAAATATCCTGATAGACATCCTCACATTTTATATCATAAACTAGCGAATCTGTATCGGTAAGCAATAAGTTTGAATCTGGCCAGACTCTCGTAACAAATCCGTAGTGAAAATCGTACATCAACCACTTTGATATGTCCAACACCGACGCACCAACATAAATTGGTTTATTTAACTTTAAATTTGTCTTTCGTCGCTGTATTGCAACAAGATTTTCATTAAATATTTTCATACTGACAAAACCGTCATCGTTAACTAATCTATTCCTGCGGTTTATGTCGTTTACGATCTCAATATTTACGCGTTTTCGAATATTCTCCATCGTTTTGTCAAATACGGAACTGTTCATAAGTTTAAAGACGTTCTTCTCAAATTCAGTTCTAGAAGTTGCGCGACGTTTGGTATTTAAATCAATATAATCTGCCATCCAACGAGACTGTTTGAATTTTAACACGCGATGATGAACTTTCCTTAAGACTAAGCCGTGGTCGACTGCTTGTTTTAGGTTTCTATAGTGCAAAACGTAATTCCGTTTACTGAGTAAATTTGGAACTAGCTTATTAACAATCGAATTTTTTGCTGTTGTCGCTGCCTGTTATTCAGGTGATAATAAACTATAGTCTATTACTATCGACTCTGCACAAAACGGATAATCGTTATGTAGGTTGTGCACTGACTCAGGATAATCGAGATCTACTTCAACAAAATAACTAACATCGGAAAAATCATTATTGATTTTTCTGGGAAGATTTTTTTCTGTTTCGCTAAGAAATTGATCTAGAGTTATCCAATGAAATCCACTGCACGGCATCGGCTCTGACATTGCCCAACCATGCAAATTATGAATGTGAAGATAAATAATATAATTTGACGGTAAATTTTTATTGCAATTTACCAGACATTTATTATTAGCTACTGTATATTTTTTTGATATAACGCTAATTCCGCCTCTGATACCTTTTTCAATAAAATTAAACATATCAACAGCTGTCAAGAGATCCAATACTATCTTACTTGTTTTTAGCAGAGCATCCCAAGATAGTCCTGGTGCAGAATAATACCAACAGGGGTCTAATCCATAATTTTCATGACTAACTCGACGAAAACTCTCGAAAACATCAGCTAACAATAACACATCTGTTTTCAAATATAAATCATGATAATCACCAAATGTCTTGCATCCGAATTTACTCCAAATATCTTGTGCATATTTGTACTCGTCGTCTGAAATACCTTCGCCTTTCAGCTATGAATAAAACTTGTCCTTGCCAGGCAGAGAAGTTTCATCCAATCTGCTCCAGTCGTCGAGATGCTCGTAAGGAAAAATACCTTTTTTTGTCAGAACGACGTAGTTTTCACCAAAACAACTTTTTAAATTATTGAAATTGTTACAAACTTTTACAAGTTCATCTTGCCATAAATTGCAGACTGTCAATGAAACGTAATTTGCCAAGCATAACTGACATATATTTTTCAAAATTATTTGGTATACATTTTACTACATTGTCGAGTTTTAGCTTAGATTTAATTTCCTCATTACCAAAAGCTTATACAATGATATGACTATCATAACCACGAAAATTATGTAAAACTACAGGAGTAAATTTTGGTGCATGAAATTTTAGATTGCAATTGTTATGAGCTGCTCCTCGATACTTGCCAGTTAGATGACAGTGATCTCGCACTTTATCATGGACTCCGTTAGAGTCTGCTAACAACTTTTCGCAGATATGACAATGAACTGCATTATCAAAATCAAGTTGTTCTTTGGATGTTATTTTCATTGGAGCTGTTTTGAATTTCGATATTTTATTAACATCATCTATTAAATTTTGTAATAACCACACAGCCGGATCTCTGCCACGATATAACTTTACTTGATTTGAAAAATTATCATTAGCACAACAAACTACTTTGTAGGAAACTACGCAAGGAACATGTTGTTGTATTTTTCTAGTGCTTGATTTATTTGGATCATTTTCTGCACCTGTCACAGGAACAAGCAGACACTCAAAATCTGCATAAATAACAAATGGGATACTTAGCTTATGATTATAATTTTTAAATTTTAATACTTTTTCTTTCTCTGTTGGCATTGTTATTCTTTGAACGTTAACACAATATTTAACATGCCCTTGTAAGGTTTCAGGTTTAGAAAACCCTTGTAAACATCTGTAGCAGAAATATTTTTTTTTCCATGATACTTATTATACTCCCTGCCAACTAACCCGTTCAAGTTTTTTATCCAGCAATAATGTCCTTTATAAAATAACAAATTTATTGTCAACTGCGTAGCATTTTCTGAAATATATCTCGGCTAAACATTTTCTCGCTCATCTAGTCCGACAACATTTACTGAAATATTGTTTTGTTTTTCAAACTTTGGTATCTGATTCTCTGCCACTGGAAAAGTTATTCCGTCAAAATCCAATTCATTTCTGTACGGCAAATATTTTTCAACTTGGTTGGAGTTACAATTTTGAGGATGTCTTGCAGACAAAATTGCCCAACGGAAACACTCATTGTCGCTGTTTTTGATATTTATACAACATTTTTTGTTTTTAATTTTTTGAGGGAGATCAAAGTATGTTATATTTTGCTGTGTGAAATAAAACTTCCTTTATCATTTCAAATTTCCAACCTGATCCTGATGAAGTAAATTCCTCAAGCTTTTTCCAAATTTCTTTGTGTATTTCATTGGCAACCGTGGCAATATTTGTTCCAGTTAATATTTTTCGTGATTTAGCTGTTAAATATGGCTAGGCAATTTCGCTGTCGAAATTTGCATTTTCAAAAATTTTATCAAGTACATCTATTTCGATTGCACGTTACTTTGATAAAATTACATGATATTACACTATTAACTGGATACTTTTGTGAACTGCAAGTTCTTGAACTATAACAGGTTGTAAAAAATGAAATAAATTTGTGGAGTTAAAATTTGCTAAAACATTTTGATTATCAAATTTATAACTTTTATCATAGACAAAAAAAAAAAAAAAAATGCACTAGCAATTTTTTCAACATTTTCGGATAGGCTCTTTTTGGCAATATCTCGCAATTTTAACATTATATAATATTTTTTTATATTCAATTGGTTTTCTGTTTATTTTTCAATTAGAAATATAATTTCTTACAGGTATAATGTCAGAAAATATAACAGCAGAGGAACAGGAAGAATATCACGCTCACGCAGAATACAACTTATATGCAGGAAACGCACTTGGTTCGGTTATTCATGTCAGGTACGGAAGACCTTTTGGTAAAGCAACTCCAGCTGGAATGATAATAAATGTGAAAGGAGATAATACAGATAGAATTAAAATGTTTAGAAAAGATTTTATTTACACGTTATTTTGTGGAGATATACCAGAACGACAGCGAGTTTACAGAGTAAACGGCGCAGTTAATGATGATAATATCGAAAATTTGTCTTTACAGGACGAATTTCAGTCTCATCCAGTATTTGATTTATATGAAGCATCTGACAAGGGAATTATACGAAATAGAAAAACAAAAAAGGTTGTTGGTGTTATGCAAAATAGCGGATATTTGATGGCAACTGTTAGAGGAGCAAAAACAGATCAAGTTCATTATCAATCTAATCGCTTTATTTATGAAACTTTTAACGGCGCTATTCCAAATAATTTAGTTATCGACCATATTAACAAAATTAAAACAGATAATCACATTACAAATTTAGATTTAGTTACACCAAACGAAAATAGTAGAAGAGGACTAGGTGGTGCTAATAATTTTAAAAGTCCCAAAAAATCAGTTATTTCAGTGAATCTTGAAACTGAAGAAGAAATAAAGTTTAAATCAATAACAGCTGCTGCAAAATATCATAAAATTCATACGCAATCAATAATAGATGTAGCTGATGGCAAAATCAAATTAGCAACATCACAATCAACTTTCGATAGATTTATTTTCAAGCATATTTCTTAATTCTGTTTTGGTAAGACAATTATGAGCGAACATCAGAACATCATCGCGATCAAATTTTAGTGTTATTAATGCGCTATCATTAAGTTTATTTTTTTTCTGCTGCTGTTAGGAGAATTTTATCAGAGTCACCTTGCATAACATTAACATCAACAGAATAAGCACTATAACCTGACAGACATTTTCTAACTGCTTCAGCTAGTTCTTTATAATTTAATATATTAACTTTCTGATGATATTTTGTTTCTGTTGCCATTTTATTATCATAATTAGATAAAAAAAAAAAATATATATTATAATAAGGACCTGCTAAAACGGCTTGCTGAAATATATGCCGACGACAGCGTCGTCGACAATACAATTGCAAGTGATAAGATCACTAACAACAATTTTACAGCAGGAAATTTAGATAAATCTGCTGGTTATAGCGAAGATAATATTTTGTATAACAACGAATCCGAAGATGAAGTAGTCTCCGTCGTTGACAAAAAAAAAATAAAAATAAAAATACAGCAGACCGACAACTGGACGATATAATGTTAAATATCATATCGCTAAAAAAATAATAAAATTTAATTTTACTGTTGCCGAACAGCAAATATTTTGGCAACTTATAAAACCGTTTTTAAATCTAAAAATAACTGGCCAGCAAAGGAGCATAAAATACGATTTTATTTTTGTTAAAATATTCAATTTGATGCCAGTCGATGATACAAGAAAATTACATTTAATTTCCTTATGTAGACCGGTCAAATGTAAATCTGTACTTATGAAATACGAACAAGTATTTATTCAATCAAGATCGACCGAGTTGGCACCCAACTATTAAACTTATCGCTATACCCGCGCCATTTGACTAAACTTTTGTTGCCGCGCTTCCTAATCACTTTTTCAATAACGAATATATCTTGTTCAGTTTTTTGAAGTTCTTGTTCATAAAAACTGCCAGTGATAGGTTCTCCAGCCAGATCTTTTAACGCATATGTCACTGGTATTGTTAAAAGTACTTTATCAACAACAAATACTTCTTCGCTCCAGTTTGGAGTAAATCCTTTCTCAAATGTTTTTTTCGTCAGAGAAATTCTAACTTTATCACCAACTTTAAATTTATGTCTGCGGTACATATTTTCATTTGCTAATATTGGATTTTTAATTGCGTCGTTTGATGACATTTTGGTGGTTCGGTGTTTCGTGTTATTATATTCACCAACAATTGTTTGTAGATTGTCAATATATTTATTTGTATTTTTAGCTGTCAAATATTTGTGTATTTTTTCGTTTAGTGTGCGGTTAAATCGCTCGACGACAACGCTCTTACCTTCATTTCCAGTGACATATTTTTTGATGTTATTTTGTTCTAAAAACTGCTCAAATATTTTATTAAAAAATTCTGCTCCATGATCGGTCCAGATTCTGTTTGGTTTTCTTTCTGTACTAACGATGACCTGTTTTAACGCATCAGTTATTGACGTTCCTGTCTTATCTGGAACTGGTACACTAAAAGCATATTTGCTAAAAACATCTACAACATTAAAAAGATATTTCGCGCCAATGTTAAACTCAGATAGATTTGACATATCAACTAAATCTATTGCCCAGATATCGTCAACGGCATTTGCGACAACCTTACGTCGCGTAAACATTTTATTTTAGGTTTGTGTAGCTCAGACGCCAGATCATCATACATACCGAGACCAAGTTTATATTTTGCTCCAATAAAACCTTGTACCAGCCTTCGGTCAAATCGCTCCCGCATATTCACAGGTTTCATGTCACGAAGTTCGTCTAACATTATTTTATCGCAACCGGCCTTGTCCCCTTCACTGTCACGATAACAAATGTCGTGGCGTATTGCTATTGCATCAACTTGATTGTAAGGCTCTTGTCCTGGCAGCGGATTATCGTTTTCGTCCAACTGTCTGTGTAGCGGATTATAAGGTCCAGTATATTTATCGCCTGGCAATGTCTAATCGCCTTTTGGTTTTGGTAATTTGCCAATTAATTTATGTATATCTATACCTGTCCCAATTATTTCCCGGCGATTACAACGTTGACAGTATGTAACAATTTTATTTTGCTCAAGACAGAGATCTCTATCACAATCGCACTCGCATCGCATTATTTATTAATCATCTACTAAAATAACTGGACAACCCGCTCCGGACGACTTTTTTAAAAACATACTTTTTCTTTTTCCGCAGATTGCACAAATACTCCTTAATATTGTCCTATTATTTTTTGTTTTTTTCTGTTGTTTCATCGCTATTCTCTGTTTTAGTTTTGCACTTGAGACAGTATGTTGACATTTTATATTCCTTGATTATATAATATTGCAATCTCATCATTAGCGTGAGATGGTCGTTTATCAAAGTGCAAAATAAACTTTAAAAAATCTGGACTTTTATTCATCTGTTTAATGAACATTATACAATAATATCCACAAGCAGAAGTTCCAACAGGCTGAATTTGATTAGACGAATAATTTATTATTTTATACTTGGACATATTTTTTTATGGCGTCACTTGGTGGAAGTCCAGATGAGTCAAAGTAGTTACTGCCGTAGACTGCTACCCAATGTGTGCCAGATCCGTCATTGAAATCTTGTATATTTATCACACACGAACCCGGCGACGGTGTCTCCGCAAGTTCATCTTTAGGATAAGCTCCACGGAATCCGGGAACCGATCCTAACGCCTTTGTTTCTTCGCGATCGCGTATTTTTTTTAGTCTTTCTCACTGTTTTTCGTCGTGGCATTATATTTATCAGTCATGTAAAATTAAACTGAAAGTTTCTTTATCCCACGGCCGACAATTCCGTCTTTGGAGACAGCCTTTTTCGTTGCGTCAGATACTGTGCCAGCGCTGCTGCTAATCCTAATGTACCAAGCACTGGCAAAATTTTAGGTATTAACGTTCTGACCGCTACAGATAATGCCGGCCCGAAGAAACCGCCATGTTTTGCCATCACTGTTATTTGTGCGGCACTCAGATTCAACATAAAAGGTTTTTTTGGAATCGTACCTGTTCACCTGTTTTTTGGTTAACATTAATTTTGTTAAAGTACCTTTGTCTCCATGTTTTATTTTTAATGATACTGGCCGACCTTTTTGTAAACCCTGTCGGAGTTTTTTAACTTGACCATCAGTTAAATACATTTCTTTTACAATATATTTTGTCATTATATAACGATGACAGATTAAACTTGCACTGACATTTTACCTCCGACAGAGTCAATTGTAACAAATCTGTCGCTGATCACTAACGCATATACGTACAACTGTGCCACTGGACTGCACCGAGTGTCCAAGAAATTTGAATATCAACTGTAAAATCGACAGCTCTCTCGTTGTATTTACTAACATCAAAATAAAATATTGGATAAAGTGTACGAAATTCTTCCATAGAAATTTGAGATCCGTCTCCGACATCCTGATATTTCTGCACTGCGTCGAGCAGGTACATATACGGCCGAGATACGTTTTTATTAGCGTCATTTGCAAAATTGCATTCTATCGCTCGTTCTGGATATTGTTTTGAATTTAGCCTAGCGTATATTCGTCCAACATCGGCGTGGTCAAATATGGCGTTATTTTGTTGTTGGTTACCACGTCGCGCTTGCTGTTGGAAGGCAACAAACAATTGTCGAGGGAGTTGTTCACTTGACGTTGTTGTGACTCGCCATGTGTAGTCGGTGGTATTTGGAACTGCTGTTTGATATATTTTATGTTGCTGAAAATAAATTCTGTTTGTGTGTTTATCGAGTATACTATTTAATTCTGTCATTTTAGTGATTGACGGTGTTATTCGTGGCATCCATAGCGCAAGTTTGTTTATGATAAATTGTACATCGGCTTCGCCTGACCTAAATAGGCAGTCGTTTTGTTCTGCTCGATCTAAAATAAGTGTATGTTTAACTTCACGAAATACTTTATTATAGTCCCTGCAAAATCCAAATATTGTACTTAATGGCAGCATCATTGTAATTTGACGTGATCCTGCTGCAAGTTCCTTCCTTTTGGAATACCCTTCATTGTAACGTATATTTCTTACGCTAATTGCACCGTTAACTATATTTAACATTGCAACGCCGTCCGCAGCTGCTCCTGGTGGTGTTATACCAAGATTATTACAAGCAGCAGTAAGTGAAACTCTTGTAGCGTCTACGTTAGCGGCTGCATCTAGTGCGGCTATACCAAAATTGGCAGCATTAGCAATGAGAAAATTTCTTGCAATTACAACATCTGCAGCGGCATCAGCTCCGTGCTCTAATACTCCTTTTGAAATAAATTCGCCAGATACAGTTCCAGCTCCAGTGTCTTTAAACCACATCATATTAGTTGCAGTTGACCTGGAATAATCATCGGAAAACGAACTAGTATTTAAGATTGTACTTGCAACTTGCAGGTGCCTCGAAATATCTTCGACAGTTTGATTAGCTAATTGATATCGGGCACTTTTGAATAAACACCAGCCATTATTTATAAGAGCTATTTCTGCGCCTGCTCCAATTGCGACGGGCGGATTAGCAACTGTCATAATTTGGCCACGTACTTCTAACATTGCTTTGTGAGGCAGCCGAAATACATCTTCGTCTCTGGTATTAAATGTTCTGACACCGGCCTTATTTGGTTCATTCGAATTTTAGTCGAGATACTCAACATACTCAAATTCTGTTACTGTGTCGTCGACGTCATAAGTTTTTGCTAAATCAAGATAATTTTTAACAGACATTATATTTCTGGTTACATAAAATTTTACTACTGTGGCGCCGTTGCCTTAGATATTAATTTTTGTGTAATTTTTTCTCCTCGCAGCGATAAAAGTTTTTTTGCTGTTCTTGTCATCCGGTTTCCTGTTTCAGCTGTTGGGGCGATTTCTGATATAATTTGTTTTATCTCAGATGTGCCTTTGACCAGTTTTTGTCCCACCGCAGTTCCAGCGGCAGATGCAGCCCCAGTTGCAAAAGCTTTTGACGCGTCAAGTGCAATTGGTGCAATTTTATGCGCTATTCCTGGGACATTTTCAATAATTTTAGTAATATATTTCCCAAAAATCCTCCAACTATTTTTCTTCTGTAAATTTTTTTTTCTCTGTTTCATTATATCAAGGGGTTGTATAATTTTATTGCCGACAACTACGTTGTTGTGCGTAGGTGTAGGTAATAAGTAACAACTTCATTTTTCAAATCCAACTGCCGTCCAGATTGATCTGTCAATTGCATATTTATTTGTGTTATCTGATTTTCAACATTTGGCGGATAATAAATAACTTGCCGCGGATTAATTTGCATAAGTGAGCCCGGTGGAACATTCGGCGAAAAACTATAGATAGTCTGTCCTTTACTGCCCTGGGCTGAGTAAGATCCAGATGCAACAGAACAATTTATTAGTATTGTGTTGACGTCAGTAATATTTACTGGCAGGTCACCGTCATACGTACTGGTTTGACCGGGAGCAGCACTATAAATTGCATGAGAAAATCCTATTAATGATGCAACGCTCGTTGATGGTGTAAAATCAATTAATATACCATCTTTTAGCGTCATTCTAGCTCTTAATGTGTTATAGTTTGGTGTTAGCTCACATTTATCAGCTGCAACATTATTTTTTGTTATAAATTCTTTTATTGCTTTATTTAGATCGATGACATTATAAGCTCCTTGTGGAATTTTTAATATTTTAAACTGCTGATCAGATGGCGTCATAAATGTGACATCATCATTCACCCCAGTTTTTACTTTGGCCATAGAATGCCATGCCGTGCATGAAATTAGACTGATCTCGTACTGTTTTTCAGGATCCAGTTGTACTGGTGGAATATAATTTACAATTTGCGCTATCACCTGTTGTTTGCGATGAGTCAAGTAATAATGTTGCTAACATTTTATATAATATCGCCTCGATTAAATTAAATCGCGGTGTAAAATTTCGTATTCGCCAGATGTTAATAAATTTTCTGATCTCAAATGATCAAGTATGTCAATAATTTCATTGTCAATTTCAGCACCAACATTACCAGCTTCTTTTGACGATATCAGTAACATTAATCTACCTATCATCTCAGATACTGATGTAAATATTTTTACCCCGGAGCCTGTGACTTTTTTGAGACGAATTTGATCATGACCATCAAATACATCTTGAAATTTATATTTTGACTTACTAAGTTTTTTATTTCGAAAATCAGCGGCAGCAGCTCTAAAACACGGGCAATAACTCCATCTCTAGCTCCTTTATAAAATCTATCAGCATCTACTTCTGTGGTAGCTTTAGAAAGTTCATTGAAAGAGTATAAGCCATATTCTTTAACGTTATTTAATTTTTCATTGAGATCATCGTATTCACTGTGTCCATTGATCAATGTTATTAGCATCTTCAATATCATAATCTTCCATAAAAATATGATGTTCCACTAAATTTATTTTTCCGTCTATTTCTTTTTTTAATTCTCCTTTTTTACCCATTAATAAATCTAGTCTATCTTGTTTTTTTTCTGCTTGTTTCATCGCTCTCATCGCAACTAAATCTGATTCTCTTAAAGAAAGTTCTTTTAGATCATCAACCAACCGACTTAATTCAGTCTGTCTAGCAATAGGATCTTTTATGTCGTCTGGGGCAACCTTATCTGCTCTCATAAGTATGAGATCTAGTTCTTTTGCCTCAGTATGCAAACCACTAATATTACGTTCACTAAAATGTTTGTCATTTTTTATATTACGGATAGCTTTGATATAAAGATCTGCGATAATCCAGTTCCGATATAACCTAATACTTTCTCCGTAGTTTTTATTTTCCAGTTTTACATCGTCGAGATGTTTCTTACTTCTTTCTGCAATTTCCGTTAACTTCTTAATATTTTCTTCGGCATTATAATCTGGTTTTTGAATATCACGTATCCTTACATTTTTAAAATTATATTCTTTGGTAAAAGATTCATACTCGTAATCTTTTATTTTACTGTTTATATCTTTTAGATTTTCCTTAAGTCTTTTTCTATCTTGGATATCTAATCCATGTTCTTTTCTGAAAGCTTCTAGCTTAGCTCTTTCTTCCTTCTCCATCTCCCTCATCAATATATCGACTTCACTTTTATCGCTCAACTTTTTTTCAATCGGCTCGACTAGTGTTACTTGTGCTAATCTTTGTTCAAGTGCAAGTGGATCATTTAATAGCAGTCTTAGTTCAGCTAGTCTAGCAGCAGGACCAGCAATATGTTTTACAAGTTTTTCTAGCTAACTTTACCTTTTCTTCATCAGATCTTCTAATAATTTTCTGCAGCAGCAACTTCTTGTTGTTCTTTAACAAGCCCGACTAAATCTTTTTCCTGAAGTTTTTAACTTTATCTGGTAGTGGCCTAGTTTCGGGTTGTTTTCCAAATAACGCCTCAGTAACTGGTTTGAGAGCTGTAGTTGCTGCTTCTGCGGCAGCTACCTGCCCACGTCGGGCTTCTTTCACTCGCTGCTTAAATTCTGCTTGAGATTGAGTAAGTTTTTTAAAATCTTCTATGTGTTTTCTGTACTTTGCTCGTTTATCCATATTTTATTTCAAACTACTGTAGATAATTTTTAATGCAACAGCGAAACATATTTTTAGGATCACGTGTAAGCTTATCAAACAAGAAAAAGTTATACTTATCTGCCGTTGCCTTGTGACATAGTTTGATAAATTTATCTTTTGTTACGTCGCCACATTGCTCGCTTGCAATATTCCTGACGTCCACGTTGTCCAGCCCTGGAAATAACATAAAACAATCAGTATTTCGCCGAATAAATCTGTCAACGTTATAAAAACCTTGGGCTAAATAAACAGAATTACGTTTTTTATTACGCGACAGTGAAAAATAGGATCTTATTTTATTCATCTCCGTATTGTTTAGCGGAATATCAGCATAAACAACTATCTTATGCTCGTCAGAGTCAATTTCACTCACTGGAATAAGTTCTTCTGGTTGCTTGATAATAAAAAAAAATTTCACCAGCCTCAAGATCATCACGAAGTTTGTTATTGTATTCGCTAAGTAGTTCGTATTTGTCTTGTTGTGGATTAATGGTATAAATATAAACTCGATCATAGTTAAAATTATCGCCCAGCAGCAAGTTCATAAGCAAATTTGTTTTACCTGATCCTGTGCGGCCAACAATAAGATAATGGCAATCTGGAAGTTTGTTGTTGTGTACATGTTTCAGATGTCTGTCTGTATCAAAATTTAATATCGACATATTATAAAAATTGTTAGACAATAATAAATAATGAGCTATTACACAAAATTAGGAACAAAAGTAGGAGATTCGCCTGAGATTATAACTAAAAGCGGCGATACTGATTTATCTGGTTACCTGAAAAAAAAATTGGTGATACGATGACAGGAAACCTATTTATGTCAAATCAGCGAGTGCTTGGTTTAGAAACGGCGTATCCACCACCGAGAGTTGACCTTACACAAGCTGTCAGTTATGCACAACTTAAATCAATTGACGACAAAAAGTTGGACAAGGCCGGCGGAACTTTAAGCGGTAATTTAGATATGTCGGAAAAAAGGTTGTAGGTTTGGAGACTGGATACCCACCAGCAAACTTAAATCAAACCCAAGCGGTACGTTATTTACAGTTAAAGTATGTGGATAATAACAAGCTTGATAAAACTGGTGGGACACTTACAGATATTATTAATATGTCAGGTCGACGAGTCATAGGTTTAGAAACTTCATATCCGCCAGCAGATTTAACGCAAGCGGTAAGTTATGCGCAACTAAAATCAGTTGACGACAGTAAACTTAACAAATCCGGCGACAAAATGACAGGAGATCTGTCTATGTCAAATTCAAAAATAACTGGATTACCGACAACCTCGCCAACGTCCGACTCTGATGCTATTAGTTATGGCCAGTTAAAAGAAAAACTTGCCCCATACTTTAAAAAATCCGGTGGACCAATGTCAGGTAATATAAACGTAAGAGACAAAAAAAACTACGACATATGTTCCTGTTAGCCCTAATGATCTAACAAATAAAGCGTATGTTGACAGTCTGTCTAGTGGTATATAACGAACTAAAAACAACGTTGGATATATTCCAACACTTTATAAGGCAAGTGACAATCGAGTTGGGTTTGAGGTAAGTGCATCAGCATATTATCCTGAAAATTATCCTTATTACGCTTTCTCTGATAGACACGAGTAGACTACCAACGGAGAAGTTGAAAATTTTTGGATCAAAATTAAATGTCCCACTGCAGTTGCTATTTTTTTGGCAATTTCATTTGCGAGGTCGATTAAACTCTGGTGTTGGCAGAATTTATAATTGGCAATTGGAAGGATCAAATGATGATATTAATTGGGCAACATTGTATAGCACAACAGACACTTACATTTCAACAACACAATATTTTACAATCCCGACAGAAAATACTGTTAACAAGTATTTATATTTCCGGGTTCATGTTTTTGCTGCTGAACATCCATTTTCAGGACTGACATCATTTCAAATATCTACACTCGATGATCAAATTTAATCTAGTGCTATAAAATAATGTCAGAACCACCAATTATGACCGTTGCAAGAAAATTTTATGATTTTATTCTTAACTATAAAAAATATTTTGGAATGATTCACTAGCGCACATGTAATAAATACCA
>JAECUM010023960.1:0-24039 GCA_016617855.1 Megalonaias nervosa
AATAAATTCATCAGAACCAAATTTCAGTTGTCTGTCGAAACAAAATGTGTTTGCAGTATATAATTGTTACATACATCTTGGGAGTGTGACATGTAATAGCTGCAGCTGCCCTCTTGAAAGCTTTTTTTAACAATAATTTTATTAACATGAAAACGTTATTAACATAATATCATAGGTAATCTCACATGATGTTGTACATACATATGGTATATTGCTTCCATTTCAGACTACTGATAATGCTAATAAACCAACAGCGAGCAAGAAGTAATCATGTTATATCTATGACTTTTATTTTTAAATTATGTTACATTGAATTAAATGGTTCAGTTCCATTTTTAATGTTTTTTACAACTACATTTGTGACCGTCTCACTAATCCACACATAAAACTGTATTTTGTGCTGATCCTAGCAAATTTCTGGTAGTGTAGAGTTGTTTTTGCATAACCTTGTTACCTATGTTGACACATTTCTAACTGCCCCATCGATGCATGCAAAGTTGTTTTTGTTTACCACAGTTTTTCAGCACAGAAAAGGCTATACAAAGCAGCCAGTATAACTGGTGGAGGAGGAACCTGGGTAAAACCCAGGAGGAACCACTGACCCACAGGAAGCTACTGGATAGCTTTCTCACATATCCACATTGGCTGAACTCAAGATTCAAACCCATGCTGACAGAGGTGAGATGGCAATGAGAAAGGCGAGTGCTTAGATCTCTCGGTCACCCGAGGCCCCTCTTGCTGAGTTGTTTTACAACAATACAGACTTCATGAGCCAAATTCATATAACTACTTCTCATAACTATTATTTATATTCAAATTGGGATGTAATGGTTGAAAGCGATGCATAGATACATGTACATTACTATCACAAATGTTACCATAGCAACCATATGGGAAAAGGGTGAGGTGGGTTTTAAAAAATCAAATATGATGTATACTTTTCCATCAAATATAATTTTTTAACCATGTATATGGATAGTTACATTTTGTCTGCATATCACATAATCCTCAGTGCACGATTTCTAGGTCATAATCTGGATATTTAAGGTTTTGCTTTCTAGCATGTCCATACATTTCACTCTGTTATAATATTTCAATGATGCAATAATATTTAGTGTTCTTTTAATCACAAATCATCTTCCTATAAAATGTAGCTGTTCAGTTCTTTATAGATCATTGATAATACTAATCATACAGAAAATGATAAATAATTTAAGATTTTACCTTTTTGCTATTACAGCCCAAAATAATGTTACAACTTAAACAGATTGAAAAGACTTCTGAAACCAAGTTTTAGGCAGAACCTTGTATTCCAATAAAAATTGCTTTCAGTTTTCAAATAACTCATTGTGATCAAACTATTTTAACTATGAAAGTAAAATACTAATTATTATACATGAAAAACAATTACAGTAGTTTTGTGGGAATAGAATACTGTTTATGAAAGTTACGGGAAAAGCAGAAAACTTAATTTCTCATGTGAAAATTGTTGCAAGGCAGATGTCTTCAGACTTGTTATGTAAACATACCTATGGGTATATGCAATTATTACAGATAACAAGAGTAATTCTGATATACAAGTCATCTATAGACATATAATATGTATTAACTGATGCAAAATCTAGCTTCAGTTTTAAATCAGCTGCAGTCGACTGAGCTTTTGTTTTTAAAGGAATTTTAAATCACATCATGTATAAATGCAACAAAAATCAAATTTAAAAAAAAAATGTTTTAAAAGTTAGGATGTTAATATGGAATTTTTGGATCTCATACTAAATCAAACTTTATTTTTAGCAGTTTAAGCTTGATCTTGTGGCACTTTATTTCTTACTGAATGGGATGGGATGGTTATTTCAAAGCACTTTAATATCAGCATGTAATAAAAATGTAGTACACCCTTTTTCCAGTCAGTTTCCAATACAGTAAATTCAGTCCATTGTTATTTATACCTCAACATTTCCAGATAATGCCTTTGTGATCTTCATTCTAATTTAGAGTATCCATTTCATGCATATGGTAATCAGCTGCAACTGGCTTTGTGACATATGTGAGACAGCAACTACTGAACAGCATCCATACTATTTACATTGATGTCTGCTGTTGATGACAGACTTTCACTACCAAATAAGCATCTTGTAATGCTTTTTTCACTGGTGTGACGTTACAGTGATGCAGAGCCAGTTGACAGACTTTCACTGCTACATAAGCATCTTGTAATGCTTGTTTTACTGGTGTGATGTTACAGTGATAAAGAGCCAGTTTCTCTTGGACTATAAAGCACATGCTATCTCCCTGACATTTTGTAGCACAGAATTAGCGATTGGTCAAGATATAACATCTGTAGACATCATTGTTCTGATCCATATTTTTATTGAATCCACTTACAGAGATAACATTAATGCCATCCATAAATATATGGTTCACACACTATTAATTCGGATTGAACTGAAAGTGTTAAACTTTATAACAGTCCAACCTAAATTTAACTGGAAATACTACATGGCTGTATTTTCTGGAACATAGTTATGTTGCAATTGAATGATTTTTAGTAGACTTTATACATGTGAAATATTGGCAAAATATATAAACTTGAATATAAGGATGGTAATGCTGTCTTATATTTCCGTATTCAGTTAAGTGGGATTTTCGTTGTTTTCGCATTCATTTTTGTCTCATTTCAATTTGAACTTTTCTTTCATTTTTCATTTACAGCGTGACACAGTAAATACAATCAATTTGCAGTGTCCATCATTTTATTAAATTCTTGGAACCAATTTAAAAATTCTTTCACAACCTGGCAACCTAGCTGTGGATTACCAGAATTTAGAAGATAATGAAAAATTTGATGAGAAAGCCACCATGATACAGTAAGGAAAATTGTGTGGCAGAAATAGGTTTATGCAGGCTGTAATGAATTTGTACTGACTCCTATTGTTTCTTTCATGCTCTGTAACATTTGTTAGGTTTACCATCATCAACTTTCAAAAGATAAATCCATGATATATTTCCTATAATTTTATTCCATTTCAGTGCAAGTCCATGCAAGTCTCAATTCAAGGAAACGGGCACGTGTCCTCAGTACCAGCTGGTATTTGAAGTTAATGAGTTAGAACACCATGCAGCAGTATGTGGAGACATCACAGAGATTAGTGATAACCAGAACAAGAATGCAGCGTGAGTGTATGTATGTATGTATATATATATATCTTGAGTTTTCTTTCATAGGAATCCCGAATGACTGTGTAGATAGATGAGAATTAATTACTAGGTCATCATGCGAGTGTGCCTGCTACACATGAGTGCATATAACACAGATTAAGTAGCATCATTTTTCTGGTCATGTGTGCTTAGTCATGATGGAATATGGACTAGTGTGTTTAGGCAAGGCGATGGGTGCCGTTTACCCACAGACCTGGGTTTGAATCTCCATAGAGTATGAATTAAAAATTTTTTAACCTGTAAGACAGTATTATTTGTATTATATATAATTCTCTTCTTACATGATAGCCTAGTCAGTGCAAGATACACGAGTCAAGTGGAATATCTTTTTACATGATAGCCTAGTCAGTGCAAGATACACGAGTCAAGTGGAATATCTTTTTACATGATGGCCTAGTCAGTGCAAGATACACGAGTCAAGTGGAATATCTTTTTACATCAGTAGAGCATATTCCTTCTGCTTTATTGGTCATAGGTCACAAGAGGTTATGGGATTTATTGAATGATCTGTTATCCATCGTCATTCCATTTGTTAGCATCAGCTTACATAGCTGCCAACTGTCCCGTTTTTTCTGTATTTGTCCCGTAGTTTGGACCTGAATATGGGTGTACGTTTTTTTTTGCAAAAAAAATACGTTTTTTAATTTAAAAAATAATAAAAAATTTCCTTGCAATTTCCAGTTTAGAACGGGCATGCGGTTCCATTCTGATGAAATGTATCGCATGTATATAGGAATACAGTTCTACAGTATGATTGGTTCATTCGAAATTGAGGCTACCATGCCTGTCTTTATCCGCCATATTGGATTTCGCAAACAGTTACCGCTACCACTGTCTCATCTTCGTAATATTCAACTTCTAATCATGTTGAATAGGAAAGCAGAATATTCAGAATTTTCTCTAGAAAAGACAAGAAAACAGAACTGAAAGGACAATTGTGCCGTCTTGTTTAGATTTGTGAAATCATCTAGTAAAGGAGAAGACTTTACCTTTTGCAAATTGTGTAATGTGATCTTGCTGTTGGGCATGGAGGCGCACATGAAATACAAGAGCACAAATAAGCTAATAAACATCAGCTTGCTGCTTCTTCATATACAACTCAGCCTGAACTTGGATCTGTATAAATTCCAGAGGGAACCTTGATGTAATTTGATTGAAATTCGGTTTATTAAATTTCTTTTAGCATAGTACTAATATTAGTACCCCTACTCCTACCTCGTGGACGGGGTACTAACATGAGCCAATGTGTGTCAGTGGAGCAAGCTGGGTGTGATTCACACCCGGCACTCTTTTAAACCTAATATAAACAATTTTGAACATGTTCCTTGCATATAATGAAATAAATTGAGTAATCCTCTTATTTAATACCGGAATTATTACAAATCATTGTAGAAATAATTGTAAAATCTCGTTTACCTTTCTTATCTGATATTTTTGTTTAGATCGTCTGCCATATTAGTTCAAATAATGACTACTTCCGTTCTCAGCCTTGTTTGTTTGTGTGCCATATAAGGACATTGAGGCCTTATTTGGAAATGTAAACAGATGGTAGTGAAACCATGGCACGGTTGAGTTAGAAATTCTGCGCGTTAAAAGTAAATATGGTTTATCGGTGACTTTGAAATTTCACCAAGAAGCCATTATTCGCCACTTGATTGATAAAAAAGATGTATTTGTCCTGATACCCACTGGATTTGGAAAGTCACTGACTTTGCCTTTTCTCAATAAAAACTGGTTTCCACTATTCAACAATTAATAACATAGCGTAGAATATCCAAATATGGTAAGGCAAGCATTATTTAGAAAAGGGGTCACGGCGAGAATCTTGCATTATCTGTCATGGCGAACACGGTGAGGTTAGTGTAACCATGCCAATTTATTTTATCGTGTAAGGGGTTAATAAATTCATAATAAGCCAAACTTCTTTCACAACATGATTATACTTATGTAGTAGTTTTCTACACTATTTGTTTTTCTGACTTTAGTGATGATTTTTTTTGCTCCATTACATGATATGGGATCAGTTTGTAGCCTCAACCACAACAAATCAAGTTGAGGCTACGACATCGTAGCTACTTTCAGCAATGAATCGTCCTCTTTCAGTTACTAGTGTTGCCGGCAATTTATTTCGCACAAGTTTTCCAGAAAGTAAAATCGCAAAGGATTACTCGTATGCTAGAATTAAAACAGTTCAGTAAGAAAATCACACAGAATTGAGATTATCAACGAAAGTTGGTAAATTGGAATCGGTAATGATTAAAACAAAAAAAAAACCAAGGTGTGGAAAAGGCTCATATAAACAGCCTATGTCTGAGTGTGTTGCACTCTTGCACCTTCTGAATGGGCACCCGAATGGAACAGGGTTACCGTCCAGAAGGTGCAAGTATGCAACAAATGCAACTTTGACATTAAATAATTATGTAAAGCACTGTCCTACCTTACTGATGGTTGTATATGTTGTAAGTAGTTACATATGCATTAAAATTTTAAAACTAAGTATTTGGTCCTGAAAATCAGTATTTTTGTCATAAGCAATCAGTATTTTTATACATGTGGGGTTGGCATCTATGAGTTTATTATCACTACTTAGAGAACTGAGAATTGCTGTGAAATTAAACATACACATCCATCCCATGGTCTTCTTAGTCCTAAATGAAAATGTTGCCACATGGACATCCAGTATGGCAGCCACATTGGCCATCTTGAAAATCATGTTACCATTACTCCTGAGAGGTTGGTCATGTCAACATGGAGTTTTTACTAAAAAAACTTAAGATGATGTCTGGTTTGTGCAAAATGAACATGTGCCTGATCTCATGCCCAGTTAAAAGCAGTGTCTCTGCTATTGAATGAAAAGTCAATAGTTACATAGGGTTTTCACTTCTTATGATGTCTAGTTGATCGTAAGTCAAAATAGTGCCAATCTGATATCCAACATGGCTGCACAGAGACCAGCTTGAAAATGATGGCTACTCACACTGAATCAGTGGTCATATCAACACAGGGTTTTCACTTCAAGACTGCCTATGATTTCAAGTTAATCTTAGACGAAACTGGGACCAATTTGATATCAAGTAAGGCCAGCTCGTTGTTACTCCTAAATGAGAAGTCATTTTGACATGGGGTTTTCCTTTGAAAGTTCTTCTGGTGTCTAGTTGGACCAAAATGAAAATGATGTAAATAGACCCACCCACCTCTTGAAAATATTGTTTTCTCCACTACTCCCAATTGGATGACAATATCAACATGGGGTTTTCTCCAGTAGACCGTTTATGATACCTTGATGGTTCTAAGTCAAAATAGTAGGAATCATTCATCCAGTATGGATGCTATGATGTCTGTTTTGAAACTCTTGATGTGAATGGATGGTCATTCTGACATGTGGTTTTCACCAGAAGACTTCTGATGATGTCAGCTTGGATTTAAATGAAAATGGTACCAATCTGACATCCAAAATATCCACCACAGCAGCTAATTGGAAAATCTTGTTATCACTGAAGAATATCAGAGATTGTCGCAACACTCGGTAGTTAAAAGGAAGAAATGGTTGTATCTTGCATTCCCTGGCAATCATTCTTTCCAATTAGAGCATCATTCACCCAAAGGGACTCTTATTATAGTGTTAAAATGTTTTACGGACCAATTACTTCATTCTGCAGGTGTTGCCATTAAACTTGAACCAAGTATAAATCATTACTAGATGTATACCATAGCCAGATATCAAACTCAAATGTTGCAGTCATTGCAGGGGACAATTAAACCAAGTGCATGACATATATCCTTGAATGTGCTTAAACTCAAGAACCATTGAATAAATCTTAATTGTAGTATAGCACATGACAAGAATATGTATCACATGTAACATTTTTTGTTATTGTCAAGGTCACTGAAATGGATATTTAAATGAGTGATATATATTGATACCCAATCTATCAACTTTTTAGCCTTTTAAGATCTTGCAATAAAACTTTACCCAGGAAATGTAGTATGTACCAGTCACACAGTGCATTCTCAACTTTGAGGTCAATTATATTAATTATACCTGGAATTTATGCAAATAGATGCCATTTTAGTCTGACATCAGGTCATTATTTCAACCACTATTTAGTACCAAAATAGTTTATGGTTTACTTTGTTTTCATACATTTATATCTGACTGTTAACTCATTTTTTAAATTTAATTTCACTTAAATCAGTTATTTCTATGTGATGACAACAAGTCTCCAGTTGCTTTGTTGATATCCATCTTACTGAATGGATCAGCAGAATTGGTTATATGAATTTCAAGTGTGTCCTGCTGCACACACATTTTATCTGTATGATTTTGATATTGTTCATGAAATTCTAACAATTAAAAATTATATATATTATGGCATACACACATGCATTTTATAAGTATGTACATCTTTAGCCTTCTGATCAATGTATTGATTGTATTTTTTAATAAGACATGAAGGGAAGAGTATTTTAATGACTCTGAGCTAGAATTTAGAATGTTGCAAAGATCTCCACATCGTGCTTGATTGAAGTTAAAAACAAATCAGATTTGAAGATCCATTTGTCTTATTTTTGTTCAGTCAGTAATAAACAATAGCATCAACTTTCCTGCTTAATATATGTCATTGTAAAGTGGATCTGTTACAATACCCAGTTGGTAAGAGCAAGGAACATTTTTTTTATTATTTATGGAGTACAATTATTTGCTATTTATAGATAATACAGAGAATAGAAATAGTATTGTTCACTCTTTCTTTAATATAGTAAGCAGACGATCTTTACAAGGGTGTGAGACCTATTAATGGAGCCAAAAAGGAGACTATTATTTTACAGTAGTGGTTTTCAAGAACTTTGATGAAAATGCATCATTTTGTTAATGTGCACAGGGTTTTGCTAGACAAGATTTTTATGGGTGGGTGGTACATTCTAGATTAGAGGGGCCGCATGCATTGAGCTTTGCAATTTTTGATTCATTAGAAATATCAGAGCATTCATATTAACTTTAATTTATATTAATAGAACACTTTTCACACTCCTTGCATAAATAATGGAGAGCAGCATTTGTTCTTTTGATTTTTCTGTTACATATTCTTGTAAGTTTTATTTAATGTTGTATCAATTTCATAAATTAGTATGTACCATCAAGTACACAGCTTTCCTTTAGATGAAGTTCACCATAACCTACACTTAAAGAACTTGTGACTCTTTTGATGATTTACAGTGAACTTTCTTTAACACTCTTATTAAGTTGGTCATCCTTTATTCCAGGGCATAAATCTTACCTGAATGTTTTGATTGTTCTGTGTTGCAGAACACTGAAGGAAGCGTTAGAAAAAGTACAGCTGGATGATGATGATGTTTGGAATATTTCCATCATTAGACATTTGTTTCTGTCCACATCCACTCAACAGATCAAACAAGCAGACGAGACTGAGTGGAGAAAACAATTAAAGGTTAACTTCATCGGAGAAGAGGGTGTGGATACTGGAGGTCTCATTAGAGAATTTTTTTCCCTATATTTTAAAGAGTCGCCTGTTTTTGAATTAAATTCTTTTAGTCTTAACTCGGAATTATTGGAAAAGAGGCAGTATTACCTGATGGGGAGAGTTGTTTCCAGAGCCATTCTTTCTGGTCATCCAGGCCCAAAATGTCTTCACAGTCACATTGTTCAGTACATCCTTACGGGGGATGAACCAAATTGCAATGAAATACCGATAGATCAGTTGCAGAAAGAAGACATAGTAACTGCAGTCAAAGAGGTATGCAGGGGAGTTTGAACTTCCAATGTAGGAGGGTTTTTTTGGTGTGTTTTTTTATTTTTTTATTTTCCCTGTAACAGGTTGACCATTTGTTTGGGGAACCATCCCTAGGTCACCTTACATCTGATATAATCTAGGGACAATAAATATAGTATAGCAAAAATTAATACACACACACACACAAACAAACACACACATAGTAACACAATATCTTTTTAGACAATTACAAATATACATCATCTCGGTGACACTGCACTGCACACTATAACATGATGCTATTAAACATGAATTAGAATTAAACACATAATTCTTAGTTACTGTGAAATAATGGTTCTTGCTGTTCCCAAATCAACATAAAATGCTTCTTTTAGATTTGATTGCAATCTAGCTTGTTTTAGAGGATGTTTTCTTCTCCATGTTCATCTCTTTAATCCTGCATTTAATACTCTAAATGGATCAACAAAACCAAGAGTTTCTTTCATACTTAATAATACATTTCTAGCATTGGGGTTATTTACATTGCTATAATTATAAGAGTCTAATTCTGGATCTTGAGCCAAGTTAAAGTCCCCACATATAATGATAGACTCATTTTCATATTCATATATAATATCATTTATAATGTTGTAAAATTCTGGTCAATCATTATTTGGCCCATATACATTATTAAAGTGAAGTTACTTTCACCAATCTGAATATCTAATGCAATCAAATTACAATCAGTATCCTTTTTATATCTTTTTAATCATACTCGAAGTTATTATTGAAAAGAATACAAACTCCTCGAGAGTTGGACCTGTAACAATTTACAATACATTAGAACCCCATTGTGCTGTAATATATGAAACTTTATCCTCTGTAAAATGTGTATCTTGTAAGCAACATATATTACAGATTTTTTTCAAAGATAATCAAAAACATCTTACCTTTTTCAAAGTCACCAAGTCCCCAACAGTTGGCAGATAGTATTTTTATGTTTGAGAGCTATACATTTTTACTATAACAGTATAAATTCATCAAGTTTGAAATGCACCATATTTTGTGATCAATAGAGAATCAATGTAGGAGTTCTATTTTCTTCAGTAAACATAGCATTTTGTCATTTATAGAATAGTCATCAATCACATTGGGGTAAAAAGTAAACTGTTGCCAGCTACTATCAATCAACTTAAAAATTAGAAGTTTTCAAATACTGCTAAATGTTGGGGGTTGGGGAGCAGGGGCGTTTACCCAAATGGAAACCTGCAAATTATCCAAAAAGTAGCAGTTGTACTTTATAGTTGCAATTTTTTCTCACGTATTAGGAAATTATATTCCAGTTGTTGAAGGAAAAGAATTTTTTATATTGTCCACACAAGTTTTGCTCATTTCAGAATGCTAGGTCTGCTTTTAAAAACACCTGTGCTTACAAGGTTGTGAAAATTATTTATGCAGGAAACATTTCCTTTTGATGTTCCTATCAAGTCAATATCATTGCTGTTGTTGAATTTACTATTCTTAAATACGACATGGGAGTTTACCTTGATTTTAAGCAGTCTGTCAACCACCTCAGGTGTGTCACTTTTGTCATTTAACTTATAACTAATACCTTTCATTCATATCAGTTTCTTCATATGACTGAAGAGATTACATTATGAAGTTAAACAGTACTTTTGACCCATATTGGCTGACAGTCTGATATAGCTTGTGTCTGATATGCAGTTACTTAATATACTGCAATTCAAGCCAAGCAGTGTAGTGTACCATGTGACAACTAAATGCTAAGTTGCCAAAATATTATAGGTTAAGCACAAGACCTATAGAATACAGTAGTCAAGTTAGCACTTAAATTTTTTTAGCAATGGGTGATTCAAAGCCATTAGGTTTAATTCACACCTATCAATGACTACAGTGAATATAGTACAGGGGTCAGTGTTCTGAAGTACAGACAATGATAGTTGGTGTGTCTAATAATCAAAGCATTGCCAGGTTCAGTGTATTTTAGCAACCTGTCCCAGAGGCATATTGATATGGCCCCAAAGCATATCAGCAGGATTGAAAGGTAGTGGGCACACTATACCATAAAGCCTCATGGAGAACTTGTATAGATTGGTTTGGGAATGAAACACCTGCATGATATCCCAAGGTGGAGAGGAGGAAAGGGGCATGAAATGGACCTCTGATTTACAAAATTTTAATTTCAGATTGATGCAGTGACACAAGAAAATCTTCATGACATGTTATCAAGACATGCTGACCTTGAAGCTGTTGGATTCAGAAAAGTTTTAAATATGCAGAATAAGGATGAGGCCATAATGGCTGTTAAGAGCCACTACTTCTTCTACAGATGTTACCAGCCATATTACAATTCATGGATGGTAAATAACCCTGAAAATCTTATGCTGTGTAACAAGAAAGGTTTTGCTTAAGCATTACAAAGTGAGTATTTTGAAATGAATAGAGAAAGAACATGTAGCAAAAACCTTTGTCACTCTCATCAGTTTGCAGAATTCATGCTTATATCAGATGAACTGGTCCCTTTGTGATGCACCATACACTACTACTACTGGTGTCAGATACTTTGCCTGCAGAGTAATGGTCA
Organism: Megalonaias nervosa; assembly: GCA_016617855.1. Taxonomy (NCBI): domain Eukaryota; kingdom Metazoa; phylum Mollusca; class Bivalvia; order Unionida; family Unionidae; genus Megalonaias; species Megalonaias nervosa. Next base: position 11,557 of record JAECUM010023960.1, read on the forward strand.
CTTAAATGCAGATTCTTGTTCTGCATATTCCACATGGCAAAGAGTACTTGTTTAGTTGAATGTCTTGTATACCTGTATTCTATTCTTGTGTCAAGATAATTTTCATACAGGCAATACCATTGTTTACATTGTTCTTGTTTTGTATAAGCAATGATAAAAGCTGATAATATGGTGACACATTTAAATGCTTCTTGCAATATGTTTCAACAAAGCAAAAAGGAAAAATTAGGCTGCAGTTTATTAAAAGAATTTGTAATTGGTGCAATGCTGAACATTATTTGATTTTCTTTTGCCTGAACAGACACAAAAGGTGGTAATGTGGTAATGCATTGTCCATACATTTTATTGTCTGCTTGAGGGTAAAAAGCAGAGGGTTAGGAAGCAATCAGAAATGAAGTTTTGCAGGGCTGAAAGTTTTGTATTGCTCCACATGCCCCTGAGATAGATATTTTTATCTGAGTCTTGATCCAGCCTTCTTTAATTGGGTTTTATTAACCATGAAATTTGATAACACATTCTGTACCTTATTTTATGTCAAAATGTTACACATGAGGAACAATGGCGAAATGCTTACTTAAAATGAATTATACATATAGAAGGTACAGAGGTGGATGTTGAGTTATTAGGAAGATTTCCCACATTACAAATTTTCTGCCACTTGACACTTTGGTTACATCATTTTAGTTACAGAGAAGTTTCATTTACAATAATCAATCTGCCCTGAAAATGTTAATTGACACTATAGCTATGTGATTGAAAATATGTAATTCCTTCCAACCATTATTCCATTGTATCTATGACAGTACTCATACATGGAGACTATCAGTTATGCTAGTATTATTTTTTACTGAGTACCACAGTATCTTGTCCAGATGAAATTTTAATAAAGACACCGAAATTGCAAAATGAAAACTGACTATTAATTGTAAAAATGTGATCATTTCAGGCTTGCAACTGCTTGGTGTACAGAATATCATGAAAACATTTCCAGTTGAAAGTTCTTTGTATCTGAAATGCAGTATGTTGCCAACTGCAGGAGATGTAATGGATTTCTTTGTCCCTGTGTACTCGAAGAATGAGAAAGAAAAGGAAATTGAAGAAATTTTAGTGTAAAACTTTCATCAGCTGCTCAGAAATGTGGAACGTAAGAAATGAATATATGAAACAATAATCATCCACAGACAACATACACTCCTTGGTCCTCCTCTTATGTTACAGAGTTGCATAAAGTACCACATGGTTCTGTACACTCAAATATTATGCAACATAATGCTAGTACTAATTTACATACTAAAGATCATTTTAAGTCTAAGCACCCTCATGGGACACTTTCTTGTGCACAAAATAGTATGTATGAAGTATACAAAGTTTATTCATGCATGTAAATGTGGAAATATCAACAAATTAAATATTTGCATATCTTATATATTGTGCATATTTTGAATTTGTTTTTCATTTGATACACTTGTTTACATACAGTTATCCACTGTCATTTACATATATAATGGTGGGTGGGAGTTGTTTACTAAGAACATAAAATAGAATTTATGTCTGTGGTCATTTGTTAATGTCAGTACCAATAACAATTTATTTATGCAGGTGGGAATATCAGATCAACCTGGCTGAATTTAGATGATGGAAGAGAGGAAGATGTTCAAATAAACATGGACCACCTGTTGCAGTCGCTTATTGGTAGCACTTCCTTGCCAGTCAATATAGCATCTGGCATAATAGAAGTTGATCACACACTCAAGAAGCTTACAACTGTTAACACCTGTGCTCCATCCATTACTTTCTATAGTACAGTGGAAAATCAGGATTATGAGAAATTTGTTGAGTCTTTCTTAAACATAATTGTAGCCTCATATGGGTTTGGAATGTCATAGTATAGAAATACTAATGCCAGAGTTCTGTTTTGATTTCATGGGATATAAATCGGCATTTGTAAACCCCTGACTCTGTATGGGGTCAAGGCTAGAGGCATCCTCATTGTGTCAATCTTAGAACATTATAGTCAGCTTCCGATACACAATGAATCGCTCTCCACCTTTTATCTCTGAAAGTGTTTAACTGGCAGAATTAAAATCTGGCTTAGAATGATTTAGTACCTTGATAACATTACAAATTTAAAATCGTACCATATTCCGTCTAAATTGTTTGCAGTTAGGGAAAATATAGACAGCAGCAGCAACTACGATTTTTAATTCATGTTTCTTTGCGGAGATGGAACAGCCTAATGTACATGATAACTGTTAGTTTGTGATGCAATTTTAAAATTAAGAAAAATTTTAAAGTCAGCTTATTACAATAAACTGTTTATATATTCTTGTATTTTTTACTTTTTAGCAGTAATATTTTTGCATAGGAAGAATAATAATACTGATAATAAATAATAGTCTGTATTACATATTCTTTTTAAATGTTCCTTAGTTAATGACGTGCTTAATACCATCCCAGTAGTACTTAAAACACATTTTGAGGGTGAAGACACTTCTGTTGAGATTGCGTTATTGTGGACTTTTTTTATGTAACATAATACATAAAATCCATACTCAGTTTGCATGCAATTTTTATGATTTAAAAAATTTTGTCAACAGTTTCATCTCCATTTTGATTGAAGTCACCATAGTGGTAGGTATTTTGCATAGTTTACAGTATAATACTGTATTTTATTTTATCTGCAAGAGAGTAAGCTTCACACCTGTGCAGCCTATGCAAGGCATCTCAGTGTCCTAAAACAGCATATGCAAGGCATCTTAGTGTCCTACAACAGCTTATGCAAGGCATCTCCGTGTCCTACAACAGCTTATGCAAGGCATCTCCGTGTCCTACAACAGCTTATGCAAGGCATCTCAGTGTCCTATAACAGCTTATGCAAGTCATCTCAGTGTCTTACAACTAACCTGCATTAAACACTGCACTCACTGATGACAACATTTTTTCCAAAATTGAAAAAGTGTGCATTGATGGGGCATGGTGTAGTTGGAAATTTGTTTGGCATGAAGGGATTTAAAAAATTCTCTAGTAGATTTTAATTGTGGCAGGTAAATATTTTAAGAGACAGAATGTGGGGTGCAATTCATTATGGTCTGGAAGCTGACTAAAATATTATTTAGTTTTAGTATTGTAATATTTCAACTTCTGCCTCACTCTCAGATAGAAACTAAAATGGCAGTTACTATTTCCCACTTGTAGCAAGAAGGTGTGTGAATGAGCAAGGAGTAATATTTTGCCGTCTACAAGAATTACTGTAGAAAGTTCAAAATTTGCTCATACAAATCCACACCAAAAAAAAAAATGGATTCTTGGCTTAAGATGTGCTGTATCTCTGAAACCATTAAATCTGATATAGGCGGAGTTTCTGGAACTTGAACAGAACCACAGGTAACAGCAGCAGGCCCATCGTAATCAATACCGTAACTCTGGAGATCAGCCTGTGAGACAAAAGACATTTTTATTTCAACAAGAGACCTAAGTATGGCATAACATTTCGTGTTGTTTTTTATGAATTAAATGATAATTGAAATTTTTTGTCCTAAATAAGTACAAGTGGGTTACATGGCACATCATCATTGACACTAATTTCTGTGACTTGATTCATTTGCAGTTAGTCAAACAGTTCATGAGAAACTGTTAAAAGTAGATGCAAAGTTTTGTAAACCAAAAAAGGAAATTAAAAAAAAAACTGATTATAAAGTTTAGGAGCATAGTTTGTTATGAAATAAATCCTACAATATTTGTAAAGAGAGCAACCATTAGATTTTTCAACTTGGTTGCTATGAAGGACACTGCTGCTTTAAAAGTGGACCAAATGATAACTTTCAAGAAAGATATTCAAAATATCAAGTTGTGTAATTGCACAAGTGACCATGTTTTAGAAACTAACCTAAACATAAAAGGTGTATATAATTACTGAAGTGTGAAAAGTAGGTCACAGTGACATACTTTTAGCATGACTATGAACTACTCAGGCTGCTTGCACATAGCATTTTGCATTACTACATTGTTGATAATAATTGAGATATTGGCTTAAAACATAAAAGGTGTGCATTTGCAAATGTAAGTACCATAGGTGTTGCATGAACTCTCTATGTAAGGATTGAGGCAATTAATAAAGTGAGAGCAAAGAAAGAATGATAATAATTCTTGATAATAATTCTATCCTAGTTACTTCATTCTGTGGTTCCCATGTAGGATTTTGCACTTGGTCTAAAATCCAAAGCTGCATTGGTGATCTGTTGTTTTCTGTCTTTAATGGTCTTCTTTATAGTGCTTCACAAAACTGGTCTAAATGTGTCTGTATTCTCCTCAGGCACACCAAGTGTAGAACCCGCAAGTGTAATTCATTCTCTATTTGGAGGATTCCAAAATCTTCCATGTGGAAGAAAAGCTGGTAGTAAGTTGCAGTACAGCCACTCCACAGCTCCCTCCATAGCCGCTCTATTCTAAAAGAAACAAATATTTACACTGTCATGCATAATTTTTTAAAACTCATAATGATCGGATGATGTCCAAGTTCTCTCAGAGCGAATCAGATAAATCTTCTTGTTCTGAATAAATGAGGATTGTACAGATAATATTTAAAAATTGAAGCTGTATAAATCTTGATGTATTTTGTTTGATTTCTCAGGTAAATTTGTATGTCAAAGACTGTTAGCCAAGTTTCCTTTGACCTTTCCTACCCCACTTTGGATATTTTGACATATCTGGGGTTTTAGGTCAGTCACTACTGGACCTGGCAAACTTAAACAACTTTACATGAGCCCTACCCACATGAAATCAATAGAAAAATGAGTTATCATTTAAGAAATTGAAAGTATAACGTTTGTTAGGTCTTTAATTTGTTAAAATACAAGACTCAAATATTGCATTGATGAAATCTGACCAGGTTATCATTGCTAGTCACACAACTAAGCAAATCTCGTAACCTACATATCCTTGACATGAGAGGTGCAATTATCCTGTGGTAGCAACAAAACCCCTTTCAAATGATGCATCAGAGATGTGGAAGATATTAAATGAGTCATGTAACTTTTTTACCCACCCACCCCAGCACAAAAGATATATAATTTTCAACATACTTATTCTGAGAACCACCACCAGAAACCTGTCACTGTTGCAGCAACCTGAAATTGGTAGTCACGTGATACTAACAAGAACTACATTGACAGTTATGTTCCACCTGATGAATCTGTCACCGAATTAAAGACATAATGGGGACCACTTCATGGAACCTAGTGGTTAAAATGTCTGCCTCGGATGAGAGAGATTGCAGGTTTGAACCCTGGCCAGGTCATCCCAAAGACTTATAAGAATGGTATTAGCAGCTGCCTCATTTGCTCTTGGCATTAAGAAGTTAGTGTTAGGACTGGTTCGCCTGGTGTCAGAATAATGTGACTGGGTGGAGCATGATGCCCCAGTGCTAAACATCACGATAAACTGTCACACTACAGACATCATAGCTATATGACTCCAAATTTTAAGGCTACATTACAAATCCAATTCACAAACACACAAAGGCATAATGAATGTAATATTCACAGTTTTGATAAGTTAAATCGGCCTATCAATTTGATGTGATTAGGGCTTGGTATAAGGTCATTTAAGTTTGCCAGTCCAAGTAGAAAGCTGACACCAGGCAGTTTCAGCCATTACTATCTTTTCAACAATTGGTGAGTTCTGACCTCACATCCCAACACAAATGTCAGAATATCTAAAATTGGCTAGCAAAGGTCAGAGGAAACTCTGACTCGAAGACTGTAAATCAGACTCGGGAACTTATCAAACAGCCAAAATGGCACCTTGGTCATTAAAAACCATATTATTATTAACCATTCCATCTTTAAAGAATTAGCATCATGGAGACACATTATGTTCAACTGTTCATATTTGTTGTGAAAATCCACACAATGACTATGCTGCTAGAATGAGATACAATATATCCTGCCTGATTTAAGGTGTTACGATGTGTAATGACCAGCATGAATGATGTTTTTGTCTTTTTCTCATATAATTATTTGTTTATGCCTTTTTAAACAGTCAATTATTGGAGAACCAGTCATTGTTTTTCTTGCAAACATGTTCTTGTCATGAATATTTTCAAGTAATGTTTGTATTTTTTTCAAGATAAGATTTGTATTTCTGAATTATGACTGACTGTGATATTTAATCTAGATGTTTGATATTGTTTAGTTGGAAAGACTAGTTAAGATTCAGCTGGACTGTAAATTTCTCAATTAACTAGTCATTCTAGCTACAAGGAATTTTCTTAATGAATTTTAGGCCTGAATGTATATGATATCCCCAGCTTTTTTCTTAAAGATTGTGGAGAGGATATAATATACATGCCTATCTTTCCATAAAAATTTCCCTTCCACTTTATAATTTTAATTTTCGAGATTGATTGATATTACTTGATCTGTGGACATTATCACTAGCTGTGTCATGTACTTTACCAGTGGTGCAATCTTCAAAGTCAGTGCTTAAAATTTTATGATTTCATCACACTTTCCCTGCCAATAAGATGTTTGAGATTATGGGTTCAAGCTTGGTATACCTTTATCAAATCATTAGAGGGTGTTATTTACCACACTGGTAGTTCTGCCTATAAGGTCACAGTTATGGCTTAGTCATGGTTAAAAACTTTAAGTTCTCCATTGTCCATCACCTTTAGTTCTAAAACATTAAATTTATTCAAGATTAAGGGATGAAACTTTGTATGCTTACACAATGCAACTAGAATGCATCCCATATAATACAGTGTGGGAACAGTTTTAAAGGTCAGGGTTACTGTTGATTATCTTGCCATTTGGTATATAGAAAGAAAATAGACCTAAAAGACCTAAATAGCTACAGCCAAGACTAGAAACAGAAGTAGTTTGAAGAGATAATCTACCTTAGAACTTATTTACATGCAGATGTTATACCTTTGATTGTGCACACTACGTCCTGCAGTGAATGGACGACTTATGGGATCCTTGTGTTGCAACATGTATTCTGCGACCAATGTATTATCCCCACCTTTGTCTGAGCGCACTCTCTTAGGAAGTCCATACTTCTGGACAGCTTCCACAAAGGCATTAAGCACAGTTTTAGCACTGTTGCTGTTGCTTACTTTGAGATAAACAGGCAATCTTGAATAACCATCTATACAACCATGGATGATAAAGTGCCATCTAAATTATGAAGCAATATAACAATGTTGATGGTAAGTGTTCCACCTGCATCAGGTAATTCATGTCTAATATCTTTTCAAGATGTATATCAGATTTTTATATTTGTGTAATATTAGATTTGTATAATTGTGTAATATTAGATTTCTAAGTTTGTGATGGTATGTAAAATGCAGGACGACCCAAGAAATCATACTCAACTTCAGGTTTAGGGATTTCATCATTCATATATCTATCAAAACAGACCAGTTCAAGTGCTTGTTCAGCACAATTTAAACTTTCTTCAGTGTCTGTAAATTGAGTTAACTGTACCATCATTAATATGGCTACTTCTAAGTCTGTTGTCAGATTCTGGGTTCTATTATTTTCCATGCACTGTGCAAGGAAACGAAGTTTCTGACGTACCAACTCCTTCATTTCAGACATTGCTACTGCACCATCATTAGATCTGATTTACAAAATGTTGAAATCAGAAGAGAGAGAAAAAATTTTTTAATTTCAGATATTATTGGTGTTAAATAGCACACCAAAAGAAAGAATATTTGATGCAAAGGCAGAGATATCCATGCATATACAGTGCTGTCATCTATTCTGTTTGATAGATGATGTATGTCTTTAAAACCTGCTTTGGCAACAGTATATCCATAAAGATCTACTTCCCACCTACACATAAATAATTTCTACTGATCTATAAAAATCATCTGCTCACATAGATTATTTTCTGATAATAATCTAAATGGTCTTTATTGAAAGGCTTTGCTATTTTAATGGAGCTCACACCTGTTACAGTACCACAAACAACATCATAATATATGCTCTGCCATTTTTGGTTGATATATAACAAGTCAATGATATTTGTCACTATGAAAATCTGACATTCATTTCATTAAAAAACTGAAAGAAGAAAGAAAATAACATTAATATCAGTTGATTAGCGTAGCTCTTTCTGAATTGGGTGGTTTGGTGGATGTTCATTATAGAAAGTGAATTAACATGAGTAAATTTGAAAAGATAAACATACGTACATATTCATATTTGTTTGAAATCTTTTAAATGTCTAGACAGTTCCAAAATAAATAGTAATGTTTCTGCAACTGAAAAACAAGATAGGACATTGTGTTCTTATAAGGATGAACCAGAGATGGCCAACCAAGAATGTCAAGTGGCAAGGTGTCAAGTAACAGGTTATTTGCTAGTACAGTATATTTTGATTGCATTATGGTGAAAACCATGTAAAAGGTTAAGACATAAGAATTGCATGTCATTTTCTATTTTGGTAATTGTAATACTTTAACATTTTTAGGTGCATCTCCATTCGAAGTTTGTTACAGTGTAAATGACATAAGGAAAACAAAGTTTATGATAAGATATGTCCTACTTGTTCGATACATTCCATTCACAGTATCCCTTCACAGTGTCCAAAAGCTAACGTCAAGGTCAGAAAATATAAAATGTTTTTAATGAAAGAGTCCAAAAAGTCAATGAGCTCTTAGTAATGCCAATGAATAATTTAAATTAATAATTCCTCTCAAATTATAACTCATCAGACAATACACTCTTGTCGTTGATTCCCAAAAAGTGATTTTATCTACCAAAGTCTTCATGTTGATATTGTCACCTGACTTACAACGTAATAGCATTTTCTGGAAAACTAGTGATTCTTAATAAAAATTTCCACTAATTTATAAACAAAGCCACGTATTGTTTAATATGGCTGAATTCCAAACATTGGTTAAACTAAAGTCACTAGACAGATTGCATTCCATTGTCTACATCCTCGCTGTGTGGGATATATACAACTAAACTGACTGAATCATTAACTGTTTTATCTTTGTCAAAATACTCCTTTAGCATATCACACAGATGTTTACGTTTCTGCCTCCAAGTAGTCTTAATGATATAATTTAAGTCATCTACTTTCTTTTGAAAAGTATAACAGGGTTCCTGCAATCTTTAAAAAATTGTTATTCCATGACTTTTCCAAAATTTTACAAGACCTCTTTTACCAATTTCAAGAGTTCCTATTATGCAAATTTATGACCTCTAATACTTACCTAACATGTAACTTACCTAACATGTAAATTTAACACAAAAACATTTTACAGCTGGCTTTTGGACATACTTCATCCAAACAGATAGGTCATTCTCTTTTGAATACCAAGAGTACAATGAATTTGAATGATGGCAAAATCCCTGAATGTAGTGTGACTAAAGTTTTAGAGGAACGTACTCTAACAAAATCCATTCAAGAAGTTAGATAGGTTGGTAAACTTTTGCATCTGCAAATAAATGCGACCAGATAATGCAAAATAACCAAAACAAATTCCATGACTTTTCCAAAACTTTGAATGACTTAAAAAAATTTCAAAACTTTTCAAGGCCCTTTAAATGCTTTTCTGTAATTTACAAACTTTTCCAGGATTTCCATGACTGCAGGTACCAGGACCATAATACTTGGCCTTAAAATGATATTGAGGTATGGGCATGACAGCCAGAACTTTACCACCTGGCTTAAATTTCCCTGTGTAATTTTGTCACACCTAAATTTCATTTTTGATTCAGTAAAGTGAAAATTAGTTCTTGTTACTTCACAGGTGTTTAATAACTTAAATTTGAAATAAGAAAGATAGTCAAGAAGATTAATCTTGGAAGCTTGATTTGAAAGAAGTTTCTATTGTAATAACTGGTCCATGGACAGTATGTCCAAAAACCAGTTCAAAAGATTGAAAACCCAATGATTCTTAAACTGAATACCTAGCAACAAATAACAGAAAATGAACACTATCATCCCAATCCCTTCCTTTATCAAAGTAATATGACTGAGTACTGTTCTTCAAAATTTGATGAAATCTTTCCATATCCCTTTGACTTTCTGGGTGATAGGCAGAAATATTAAACTTTTGGATGTCTAATTCATGCATAAGTTGTCGGAAATATCCAAACATAAAATCTGACCCTTGATCAGACCAGACAGACTTGTGGAGGCAAACAAATATTACATAAACATAACCAAAACTTTTAGAACAGTTTTTGCCTTAACATTCTTTAAAGCAATAGCCTATGGAAATCTTGTGGATGCACACATTATGGTGAACAAGTATTGGTTGCTTGACTTGATATCAGGTCAGAAACCATCAGTTTACCATTTTTCTGTTCAATGGTTCATCGAATGGTCAAAGACAGAAATAGGTTGCAGATGTGCCTTAGGTATCTTCTGAATGGGGCTTCCTACCATTTGAAAAGTGTGACAAGATCTACAGCATTTATAAACATCACTTTCAATTTTCAGCCAATAAAAATGGTTCAAGTTCTTGTGACAAGTCTTATTGACACCTAAATGACCAGCTTAAAGAGTTTCATGGGCAAGACTATGAATTTCCTGTCTATACAACTTTGGAACAACAATTTGATTGTTCACTGACCACTCATCACCAGCAGATACATCTCCATTTTCTCATAATGACCCTATTTTTCACAAGGTAACGAACTGGCACTTGTGTGGCTTCAATTTCTGAAACCCAGTCTTGTGTCTTATCTGATGAATAGTACATGGGGCCTTTAACTTTGATTAAATGTATTGCATGCTTATAAAGTAGCTGTTACTTTCTGCTAAAACATCTTACAACTGTAGTCAGAAATTGGCTAGTGGTTTTTATTATTCTGTGAAGAAACTAACTTGCTTATGACTCTGTCTTCTGAGCGATTAAGTCATTTAAATTACAGAATTTATTCATTGTTCCAAGGCCTTATGGATGCATATGATTTTAAATGATACAAAATGTAGTTTCCAGTTTGAAATCTGAGGAAAAAAGCATCTCATAATTGTTTGAAAATGTTCTTTATGTTTAGATATAGAAAATAGATCTCATATTCTATGAATTTATTTTCTTATATAATGAGACTATTGCAACTTTGTATCTCTGATTATATAAACACTGTAGATAGATCACAAGGAAAGAATACACATACTTTAAGAACGAACCATATTCTTCTAAGTTACTTGCTACAAGTTCAGTTTCAAGGTTTTCATCCAGCCCAAATTCTTTTTCTCTCTCACTCCAAATTTCTGCGTATTATGTCCCTTATGCATGAGGGGATAGGGAAATAGAAAAAGAAAGGATTGCCATGAAATTGTGTACCATGTTAAATTCATTTAGAAAATGGGGATTATTACTTTTTAGTGTTATTTTCATACGTCATTAATGACTAATGAGTGGAAATTCATCATTGATCTATTGGAATAGAACCGACAGCGCACAGTTCCAAGAATATATATATATATATATATATATATATATATATATATATATATATATATATGCGTATTATTGCACCATGGGTGGATTTCTATTTGATATACCAATTGTACTGGTATATCAAATTGCTTTATGCCAATACTTTAAAAGATATATATATATATATATATATATATATATATATATATATATATATATATATATATATATATATATATATATATTATTGGGCTAAATATATTTAATATTTTCCTTTCAATTAAAAAAAATGTGTGAATAATATCGGAAAACTAAAATACATAGCATGTCCAATCAACGTCTACAACAATTTAGGTCATATAATTCTCAATATATTTATTTTGAGAACGATCGGAAAGATGTCTCAGCAACTTGAAGTTCATGCAGGTATGACAAGATGCATTATCGTTTAAATCTTGTTTGTATGCGGCTATACCCTATGATACCGGTTGCGGTAAATTACACATACAAATTGTCCAAATAAATAATGGGTTTGAAGGGTCAGCGAATATATAACATTGTGTAGATATATCTAATTGTATACAATTTGATAAATTTAATTTGTTCTATGCTTCTTACAGGCCACCTCCTTTCCGAATGTTAATACTCTAGGAAAGCAGCTGACTGTAATACGCCATTACCCGCAGCAAAATAACTCGAATGATATTTTAAATTTGACGCCCAAACATACCGTAAAGTGGTATAACCTCGTGTCGCAAGAGTCAGGGGAGTAGTCGTTTTGTAAGAAAATGACATGTCACAGCGCCATCTGTTGTCATAATGAGGCATTATTTCACGCAAACTTCCTTGATGCTAACTTGCAACATGCTTGATGCTACATTATAATCGTGATTTTAGAAGATACAAGTTGTCATAAAGCATGGACTAGGAGAATATTTTGAAGTTACGGTGTTGCAAGGCAAAATCTGTAAAATGCAGAACAAAATCAACAACTGGAACGATGTAATTTGCGATATACATGTAGCAGGTTTATAAATAGAATATTAAAAACTCGTAATAACTTACATAGCATTTGC
>JAECUM010023961.1:0-29595 GCA_016617855.1 Megalonaias nervosa
TGTGTGTGTGTGTGTGTGTGTGTGTGTGTGTGTGTGTGTGTGTGTGTGTGTGTGTGAATGTAAGTCAATTGTTCCTCCCTTCCGTGTGCTTGAGGATGAGGAATAGACTTCTCCTCCCTGACGTAAGAGGCGACTAACGGAGGCACCATGATGGCCAATGGGATTCGTCCTGTGAGGTCCTTCAATATAACAATGTCTTGTACTTTTTTGAAAGTTTGCTGTCTGCATGGGAAAGTTTCGATCTTTTATTTTATGCTTTTACCATTATACTTTCTTCTTTTGCCTTCTTTTTGTATGCTTTTTCTGAAGTTTTTGGAAGATTTCTAGCTTTTAGCTTTTATCTACTGGAACACAATGTCGGTCGGATTTTGTCTGGTTTTGCCTTTACCATAATGTTAAATTAGCTTATATGCTCTGTACTGTAGTCAGGATTTTGATTGTGTATTGCATACATACATACATACATACATACATACATACATACATACATACATATATACATGTGTGCGTGCGTGCGTGCGTACGTACATATTTGCATGCATGCATACATACATACATACATACATACATACATACATACATACATACCATTGTTGACTGCATGCTCCGGCATTTACATTGCCATACAAGAGCCCTCGCCTCTGCTTAAAATTCCTGAATGACACACATTGGAACGCTAAAAATGTATGAATATCTAATCATCACCTGATGCAAGAGATGAAGACAGATTCAACAGTTTACCAGAGATATTCTGTACGCGCTTAACCTCCTTTCCCGTCACTAGATAACTGATTTAAATCTAAGTTGTTAGTCTTCCTAATTTTGTGGCGTATTCATTACAGATGAGCTCCTAGCAAGCTGTATATTCTAAGAATTCGTATTCAACTCATTAGTGCATGTATGACCTCGATCAATTACTCTGCTGTGGAAAGTTAATTTGAGTCGTTAAAGATAAACTCAAGGTACAATAGTAAAAATGAGAACTTATGTTAGTATGGCATATATAACAAACAATCGATCGGGTACTGGAACGGCATGCCGATAAATTTAAAATTCCAGCAAATGCTCAATTTTATAATTAAACAATAACGTTCAATAAACGGAGCCAATCCATATAACAAATGTTTTCGGCCTGAATCATCCCATTATTAATGACAGGAAGTAAACAAATCAACAATCTAAAGCTTCACGTAATAGTCGTAGTTTCGCATTTGTATGCAGAAATAATGGCGCAGATATGAAAACGAGCACTATCTCATTTGTTGTTTCTTTATCATAAAGTAAAACATTATACCGTTTACGTGTTATTTCTTGACGGTTTTGACTGAATTGTCTGAGCAGTTTTCCTGTTAGTTTTTCAGATGCCGAGAAAGTCGCCAAGGTCATCGAGGTGTCCCAGTTGCAAACATCATCTGCTAATCAGATTGTCAGAAAATCTTCAACAACAATTAAAATGTTTATATTTTCGTTTTCCTTGCACTCCACACATACCCGAGGGAACACGGCAAAGTGTTTCTGGTGTTAAACTGAAATAGCCACGTCCGGCGATGGAACTAATATGATCATACATTTAGACGGTAGCATATCATTGACCTCAGCCCTCCTTCGCCATTATCATCCTTTGTATTGTTGTTGTTGTTGTTGTTGTGGGCTTAACGCCATTTTTCAGCACACGATAGGCTATATATGGCGGCCAGTATTAATGGTGGAGGAAGAAACCGGGAAATCCCCGGAAAGAACCACCGACCCATGAGAAGCTACTGGCAAGCTTTCTCACATATCCACATTCGCCGAATCCTACCTTTGTATTGTAATACTGCTTAAGTTACCAAACACAACAACAATTTACACGTGATCACGCTTCAATAACCTAAATGTGTATCGTCAGCACATATCGTGTATTAAAAATTGCATATCATGATACCCAGCTCTAGTAAATATCTTTTCGCGGATTCATGTAAATATATCTGGTATATACATACCATTACACAAGATGTAATACCTCTTAGCACTCGTTCAGACAATTAAAAAATATTGGCACAATCAATAAAATCATCTTATTCGTCGCTACGATGTTAATAACACTGTGTCTGAAAGAAGCAATTTACCTTCAGGAAACTGCATAGAAGCATATTTCATGCAAGTCCTGTCATGTGACTTTCATCTAAAAGAAAGAGGTGATTGACACACAATTTATGGAGGCTGTTAAAAATTTCTAAATTGTTTGTAACATTCGACTGTATTTTCTTAAAATATGCGGAAAACACAGGTGTCTCATTACCATATTTACTTCATTAAAACAAAATCTCTCTGAAACATCATTCAGCACATTGCTAGTGCTGGACATTGGCAAATACGATACGACTAGCTACTGGACATTGGAAAATACGACTCGCTATACACACCATTCGATGCGCAATATGTATTGACGATAGACATTTAATGCTACTCGAGTATGTTTGCCTGTAAATTGATGTTGCTTTGCCTAACGTAGGCAATATTGCATAACAATGTTTACTTTACCGAGAATATGGGAAAACACCTAGCTGCCTCATTGGTTGTTCAGCTTCATATAATTGATTTGCTTACTTTCTTTGACTGACTGATCATGCGAAAAACTGCTGTTTTGTTCATTTCTTCAGTTGCTTTGGGCTTAAATAGATAAATCCAAAGATTGTTAGAATTTACAATTTCTTTATGAAAAATTGCACATGATTGTAAGTTGTCGTAAAGGTTTGGTGTGTCGATCTATACCGGTTTATTGATGTACCGATCCAGTCACCGCTCTACTGGAATATAATGTCTGGGAATCAAAGATAAGTTCATTTATTCTTTTTAATTGCTGAGTATTAACACCATCTTTGATATTCTTGAGAAGCTCAAACGCAGCAAAATTGCTGACATTAAGATTTTCTTGCTTTGAGTTAACATGTTCACAAGATATCCGTAACTTCCGTACAAAATTTTCCTTGACTTGGAACCTGTTCATATGGAAGGAATATCATTGAAACGTGTCTCTCAATGTCAAGATGCATCCACATGTCATGTTTTGTTTAACCTATAAGTACTATTGCTTGAACCAAAAAATCCCCAAGTTATCATTTAATGCATCATTTAATATTTCCGTGTTATCATGATCTAAATGTATATAACTTAAAAAGAAAAAGTAAATATCCTTGACCTAAAACACAATGTCTGAATGCTTACTATCAGCTTGTTCATTGGAATACAAATATATAAAATACTTACCAAATTTGGCCATGACCCATTTATATATATTGAGCAATGATAATAGATGTGGCGGACTTATTGTATGTCAGATAGACAACAATTTCATTTAAGACCACTTAGAAGATATAGTAATATTTTCAAGATAGCCACCGTGGCGGCCATATTAGATGTCAGCTTGGTATTATTTTATTTAAGACCAACACTAGGTCTTTTAGTTAAACCCCCATGTCGATACGACCGTTCAGGATGGGTAGTCGTAAAATATATTCAAGATGGCTACCTTGGATATTCGAGAGGATGTTGGGAGGATATCACCTTCATTTAGAACCAACTAGATATCATAAGAAACGTTTTAGCGCAAGGTCTGTTTCGATCTATTCAGGAGGAATAGCGTTAACAGTATTTTCAAGACGACCGCCGTAATGGCCACATTGGATGCTTCAGGGAGATCATTTTCATTGTCGACCAACTAGACTTCATAAAAGGTCTTTTAGTGAAAACCCCATGTCAATAGGACGAACAATCATTAGACAAGGACATTTTTTTCAAAATGGATGCAAAGAGTGTAAAGGCGGCCGCCAAATTGTTTTACTGAAAATCCGATGTCGATATATCGATATGACATTCCATTCAACACGAGTGTTGATAGCACAGTTTACTATGTGGCCGCCATATTGCTGCAGCATTATTATGTGGGTAGTAACATGACATGATAAGATATCTTTTTATTGAAAACCCAATATCCACGTGCATATAGTAAGATGCGACTAATGGACACAACCTGTTTGCCATGGGATTCGTCCATATATAGACCCAAATATTGATAATGGCGAATTCCTAACGTTTTGGGCTCAACAAGCTCATCGCCATGGGAAAAAACAATTTGCATATACAAAACAAACACTTTACACCTAATCTACGAACAATTCTCGACACCTATATATTATTATGTGTATTTAATTTGTATTACTTGTTGAATTTTTTGATGACTGTATATTATGTATTTTTTATGGACTTGACCTTATCCAAAATCAAATTCACTGTTTACCTTACCAGGGACATTTATTGTGCAAGGAACATAATATATTGCTAATATTTCTCTATGAATGTTTATTAAATATTCAGATCATTACTAATGTAAACATGTTTATCTGAATTTGAGTGAAAAGATAGTCTTGATTCTGATCTTATGATCTTCTAGAATGGAAAAAATCTATTAACTGACAGAGTATTTTCAGAAAGTGGTAATTACGATCTAGGTCAAGTAGAGGGGTATATAACATTGTTCAACTAAAAATTACTCATTCTTGCGTTAGAGCATCTATCTATCCATCTACATTTCCTTTTCGTTGACCTTCACTATAAATCACCAAAACGGGTTGACCATAAATGTTTGTCAATCTTACGTCCATGAATGAACTTAACACAGAGTTTGATAGAAATTTGATTAAATCAAAGCTGCAGACTGTAAAAGGCCCTATGACTTTTTATGTGAACTTTCGTTTAATTTTTATTAATTATCACTCTGATCTTATATTTAATGATTATTTTTCAGCAATTCAATATTTAGTGATGTATAATACACAAGTAGTAAATAAAATTGTTCGTTCCAACGAAGAATAATATTATTGTATTAACACGCTCGTGTGGTGATACACCGACACTAAAATAAAACTTGAGGAATGTTTGAAAGCTTAGCCAACGTAAATATAACCCTGCCTCTCCCCCATCAAATCATACTCGATTATGATGATGAATCTCTCTTTGAAAAAAGCACATAACTCTTCTGATAAAAAGATTAAATTATTAGTCAACATACATATCCTCCGTCGATGAGAACAACGTGTTTTGTCGACATGAGCGTCAAATGATGACAATAACATGCGATCCATAAACGAACTGCAAATCAAGTGACAAGATTCTGTCCTACACTTCTATCAGCTGCATGACATACAGGGAAATAGCCCAAAACAAACATTGCGATAGCAAAGTGATTTATTTAGCGCCTTTAAATGATGGCCATAACATGCATAAAGTTTCAAGGCGATTTATTAAAAACTGTGAGACTAGTTCATGCTATTCTATCATACACTGCAATAGGCTTCGAATCAAACAGGCCATTTTATCCCCGGCATTAGGTAGTTTTATAAACCAAAAGACAGCATTTATATAAGATTTTCTATTTAAACACAAATATTCTTTGTAAATATTTAGCCATTCAGACCAAGACAATTTGTGAAGTCAGCACTATCTTGAATATTTTTAAACAGAATAAACAATGTCAGAATGCAGCGTGATTTTGTCTCTACCTGAATGGAGTAAGAGCGGAAATCTTGTATTGAAGTATAAATAGTGATGTCTATTTTTGTTCTCTTTGGAATCAATTTTAAATAAACCGATACAAGATTTTTAAACACCAATTAATTACAATTCGGATAGATTCAGATAGTGGTTCATTAGATGTCCGGTAAAAACAGTAGAGTCTTCGAAATATGCTATTGAATTTGATACAGCTGTAAATGCTTATGAAATAGTTGAACCATGTTACATCAGACCGGTGAAAATGATTAAAAGAGAAAGACAAAGACATGCTGGCATGATAATCATATTTCAGTACAATAGTCCTAATGAAACAGAAATGGAATGTACTGTTATGTTTATTTAATTTATATTTTGTCCGTGATTGATCGTATCAAACAACTATTAAAACATATTATAAAGGTTAGTAATATATTGTTGCTATATTTTGAGATCATGCAAAGAAATAACAGATAAAATGACAGTCGGTTTTAAGAATCACGGAACAGACACTAAATCAGCTGGCTATAAATGGAGTGATTAATGTTTCACAGTAGCACAGAAAAGTTTTGGAAACATGAAATATAAATATATACAGAAAGATATTTATTCCACACAAATGCATTACTATACCTCTAAAAGATTAAATTAAGAACCAGACGAAACGTTGCATTAAGTTCCGAAGTATGAAATGACGGATCCCGATATATTCAGGATGTCATGGAACATTTCTTCCTGAAAGCACTTTAGAGATCTACATGACTATTCTGCAAGGAAAGGTACCTTAATGTTGTGAGACATGTTTGAGGGGTTAAGAAATATATCTATACAAATTAAAAACTAGACTATGCTTAATATTTTAGCACATAAAAATGCAAGTCTTATGTTGAATCAGAACAGCTGACTGACTATAATATAATACAAATGATTGATAGTGGAATAAAATTTGGAATTAGAATAATACTGTATAAATGTGCCACAGCTAATGTGGAATATTATTTGCACAAGGACGAAATGATAGACTATTATGGTAAATACGGAAGGTTATGCCCAATGTCTTTCTATATGTAAATAAATTGCAGCAAACTTCATGCCTGCAAAAATATAAAAAAGAACAAAAAAATAATAAAAGAATAATTTAAACAATCCATTATAGTTACATAACAGTTCAAAGACTGCCCATTAGTCAACAGGAATTATTTCCTGATTAAAATAATTTATCAGAGTTACAAAGTAAGTTGGTAAATGAAGACAAAGCCAACAATACAAACACTATCATGTACATTGAAAGACCCCGATGAATACATAATTTACCATAGAAATGTAATTATTTACATACAGTTAGGTATACCATTGCAGATCAATAGAATTGTCATGTTTGATCAACAACATTAGCTTGAATTTCATTGAACTGTGTTACGTGTAGGCTCGTACAAAAGTAACAATTAGAAAAGAGTGAAGTCAACAAGCTTTGTAAATTTAACAAAATAATTTATTTCCCTAGAAAACAAGGTAAAACTTTGAAACAGGACTTACGGTTTGTGAATATAATCCCCCCCCAAAAAAATCATTGAATTCAAAAATATAAGTCCGATCACTAAAGTTCTAGCTGAATCCATATTGAAATCTCGATGAAGTTCCAATATGGAAGGCGATGACGTCCTCTATAACCAGTTTGTGGTGATGTGTCAATAAGAATATAATTCCGGCTTTTGAATTCCGAATAATTTAGTGAATATCTTTGTCCAAGAATGTCGTTGAAAATGAATATTTTCCAGGGTGAATAAATTATTTTAAATTTAAAAAACTCAAATCAAATGGCAACAACAAGAATACCTTTCGGCCTGAAGATATATTTTACGACTGATCAAATCAAGTAGAAAATGTCTGTTTTAACCCGCGATTTTAGATCACATGATGGCTCACATGGACACTTAACTTGACAAGCGCAGTAAAAAACAAATTGCCAATCTGCACGTAGGCTAGAATAGCCCTATCTTAGAATCAGATTCCCACACTGGAAATAAATTTAAAAATGAAAGTCTTTACTAAACAGACTAAAACGTGGGCTGAACATGTCCTTGGTAATGACCAATAATTTTCACTCCATATTTACAAAATCGGACCCACGGTCAAGAACAAGGTTAACTAAAAATAAAATGTAGCAAACGAACTGCGTTGTTATCAGGTCAAAACAGAAAACTGAACCTTCCGAAAAAGTCAAATCCAATGAATAAAGTTATCATTACAATAATGTAATGAAAGAAAAATAAAATAAAAAAGAATTTAAAACTAACACACAATCAATTAAATTACATATACGTATCACTTCCCACCATAAAGAAAAAGAAATATTTATATAATAAAGTTTTCTTTTTACCATATGTTAATTGTACATGAGGTAAAACAAAATTACATTAAAAAAACTCGTATGAACTATATAAAGTGTACATGAAATAATATTTCTATACACGGGAAAGTGCATCTGCAATTAAATTATCTTTTCCCTTGATGTGCCTGATGTCAAGATTATATTCTTGTAAAAACAAACTCCACCTTAATAATCTTGGATTTTTATTCTTCATCTTGTCGATGAAAGTAACGGGGTTGTGATCACTAAACACAACAACTGGAGAAGGAGCTGAACTAAAATGTACACTTCAAAATGCTACAATGCCATTATTAAAGCCAAACATTCCTTCTCGATTGTTGAGTAATTCCTTTGGTACTTATTTAATTTCTTAGAGAAATAGCACACTGGATCATAAATACCATTTCTATCTTCTTGAATCAATACTGCTCCAACCCCAACATCACTTGCATCAACAGATAGTTTAAAAGATTGACTGAAATTTGGAGCTGTAAGAACCGGCGCACTTTCAAGTATGGCTTATAACCTATCAAAAGTTTCCTGACATTTATCAGCCCAAAAAAACTTGTTTGTCTTCCTCAACAACTTTATCAGGGGTTCAGCAATATTAGAAAAATTGAAACAAAATTTCCGCTAGTATCCACCCATACCTAAAAATCGCATCAGTTGCTTTGTACTGACAGGCACACGGAATTCAGCACCTTAGCATCTATAGGTTTAACTTGTCCATGTCCACAAGATGTCCTTGAAAAGTTACACAAGCACGGCAAAACTCACTTTTAGATAAATTAATTGTCAAACTTGCATCAGTGAGTCTGTCGAACAATTTCCAAATCGTTGCTAGATGTTCTTTCCAGGTGTCGTTGTAGATGAAGACATCATCAATGTAAGCATCACAATTATCTAGACCAGAGGTAATCATATTCATCAAACGTTGAAAGGTACTTGGAGAACCCTTCATCCCGAACGGCATTACTTTATATTGATAGAGTCCATCTGGAGTAACAAATGCCGAAATTTCCTTTGCTCTCTCTGTTACTGGAATTTGCCAAAATCTTTTCAGAACGTCAAATTTGGTGACGTACTTGGCATTTCCAATTTTATCAATACAATCATCGATTCTTGGCAATGGAAATGAATCTGTTTTGTCACACTGTTCACCTTCCTATAATAAGTGCACATACGGAAAGTTTTATCTGGTTTCGGAACAAGTATACATGGTGAACTGCAATCACTTTTACTGCGCTCTATGAAATCATTATCCAGCAAATTCTGAATTTCCTTTTTCAAGTATTCCTGTTTGACAGGGTTCATCCTGAATGGGTATTGGTTCACAGGTTTTGAATTCAAACTTGAACATGATGAAAAATTTTGTTTGTCCTCGTAGGAACATCTGGAAACAAGTGCTCATATTCAAATATTAGCTGTTTATGTTCATTCCTTTCCTGTTGTTGCAAATGCAAACGTTTCTGGTCCAGATGTTTGATAATTTCCGAATTCCAAAATCAATAGTGTCCGTTTGAATTTCTTCACTTAAATCCTCAGTTGGTGGGACAGGTACAACTGAATTAATTGCATGATTTACTTGGCTATCTCTTTCAATATATTGGTACTCCATCAATTTATTTAGATCAGAGTTTTATTATTATAATTTAACTCATTCATTTTCTTCTTTACTTTGTAAGGGCCGTAAAATCTAATTTGAAGAAAAGTTTGAAGAATGAGCAAGAGAGAATGAACTCTATTACAAGACTCAAAACTTCTCTCAAGTAAAGTTCTGTGAAACCATAACTTACTTTTGACTTGAATTGCTGAGTGCCAAATTCAAGCACAACTAGCTGGAAAATTCCAGGCAGAAAATTTGACCTTTGTCCAGATTGAACAAATTTGGGAAGGCCAAATTGAGTAAAACAACTTTATCAACGCTTTTACTATAGCTTTGGTTTTAATATTCCTCAAAGGAATTGCCTCTGGGAATCTTGTTGACGCACACGCATAATGGTCAACAAATATTGGTTGCCTGACTTGGTCTTAGGTAAGGGACCAACACAATCTACCATACTTCTGCTAAATGGTTTGTCAAGTGCAGGAATAGGTTGTAGATGAGCCTTAGGTACCTTTTGATTGGGTTTTCCTACCATTTAACAAGTATGACAAGATCTACAGAATTTAGAAACATCACTTTTGATATTTGGCCAATAAAAGTGAGTTAAGATCTTGTGATAAGTCTTATTAATCCCTAAATTACCAGCCAGAAGAGTTTCATGGGCCAAGCTAAGTATTTCCTGTCTGTAAGATTTTGGAACTACAACTTGATAGTTCACTGACCACTCGTCACCAGCAGGTTCCTCGGGAGGTCTCCATTTTCTCATAAGAATTCCATTTTTAATGAAATAACAGACAGGTACTTCAGTAGCCTCACTTGCACTAATTTCCCTCTGAAACAAACAGGACATCTCAGGATCTTTTCCTGTTCGACGACAAGTGATTGTCGTATGTCACCCTGATTAGATAAAAGAGAATGAGTATTAAAAAGAGGATCACTGTGATCAATACCTTTTGATTGATCCAAACAAGGAGTGAATGTGACCTCATCAAAAGCCTGACCAATACATGTGTCAGCTAAAGCAATACCTTCCTTATCAAAATCATTCTCAAGAGCTTTGTTTGCCATAGCTCTGGTAACTGCACAAGCTGAGTTTCAATCAGGGTATTCTTTTTCAATAGGATCAAGTTTCTGATCCAAAGAAGGCTTGTCAGTTACAAGTGGAATAACCACAACCTTCTCTAGAGCTAGGTCGTTGCCTAGTAATAGATGAATGCCCTCAACGGGTAAAGAAAACACTATTATGACTGTCACAGGTCCAGAAACTAAGTCTGATGACAAATTTACAGAATGGAGAGGAACATTAACACAGCCGCACTCTACTCCCTGAATGAGAACACTCTCATTAAAAGAAGACTTCTCAGAAAAAGGCAAAGTACCTGATAATAAAGACTTCGAGAAGCTCCTGTATCCCTTTAAATTTTAATAGGGATAGGATTGGCCAAATCACCCAAGAGTGATATAGAACCCTTCGACATGAATGGTTCATAATTCTCCATAATAAAATCAGACTGGGGTTTATTAGACCCAACAAATGTATTGCTATCAATACATGACCGTGACCTTGACCTCGTAGAAATAAGAGCATTTGGGATAGGTCTCTCTTGATTCTGATTCTTATATTTAAATTTAAAGCAATCAGAAATAAAGTGTCCTTTTTGCTTGCAATAGGTACAGGTAGGAAGAGACAAGGATTCTGAATCAAACTTATCTGAAGCTTGATTTTTAAAAGTTGTGCCAGATTGAGTTTTAGAAGGAGTTGTATTAGGCTGAAATACCTTTCTACCAGTAGATTGCTGAGTGCAAGACTTGCTTACAAAGAAACTTTATGAGCTAAAGAATACTCATCAGCAGCACGAGCAGCATTTTCCCAGGTTTCAATCTCATGCTCATAAAGATACATGCTAATATCACTACGGACACAGTTCCTAAACTCTTCAACAAACATGAGTTGTCTGAGACTTTCATAATCTTTGTTAAACTTTCTAGAAGAGCACCACCTATCAAATTGTTATGCTTTTTCCCATGCAAATTCGACATAGGTCTCGTCCGTTGATTTGCTAGAATTTCGGAACTTTTGCCGATAATCCTCGGGGACTAACTCATAACCGTTCAAGATGCATTCCTTAACCAAATCATAGTCAGCACTCTGTTCTAGTGACTGTGAAAAATAAATATCACTAGTTCTACCAGTAAGTACAGATTGTAATAATAGAGTCCAATGCTGCCTTGGCCACTTCAAATTTTCCGCAATTTTTTCAAAACGAGGAAAATATTTGTCTGCTTCTTTTTCACTAAATGGGGTTACTAACTTGATATTTTTGAAAACATCAAAAGTAGTCGAGAGTTTTCATTTGCCAGCTCTAATTCTTTTCACCGAAATTGAAATTCCCTTTATATTCTCTTTGCATTTGCATATCTAATTTTTCTTTCTCAAATTGCATTGGTCTTTCTTTCTCTCTTTCTTCAAATTGCTTTGCATTTCTTCCCTTCTTTCTTTAAATTGTAACTGCATTACTTCCATTTCTTTTTCCCTTTGTATCTTTTCTATCTGAAACTGAACCTGTCTTATCTCTAATTCCAACTTCTTAGCTGGACTTCCATTTTCAAAATGTCCAAACACTCCTAGATAAAATTAAAAAAATTCTCTACTTTTGATTCCACTAAAAACTTCAAATAAAAATATAAAATAGTGCTTGGGATTTAAAAAATTCTGAAAACTAGGGAAATTTAAATTTAAAAAAAAACAAACAATTTTCTGAAATATTTAACCAAAATTCATATATCCCAAGGACAAGCACACCAATTTTCTTTTGTTACGTGTAGGCTCCTACAAAAGTCACAAAAGAAAAGAGTGAAGTCTACAAGCTTTGTAAATTTAACAAAATAATTTATTTCCATAGAAAACATTGTAAAAATTGAAAATAGGACTTACGGTTTGTGAATATAATCCAAAAATTAATCCTAGAATTCAAAAATATAAGTCCTATCACTAAAAAGTTCTAATTGAATCCAAGTTCGAATCTCGATGAAGTTCCAATATGGAATGCGATGACGTTCTCTATAACCAGTTTGTGTTGATTTGTCAACAGTTCCTTGTTGAGTCACCAAGAATACAATTCCGGCTTTTGAATTCCGAATAATTTAGTAAATGTCTTTATCCAAGAATGTCGTTGAAAAAGAATATTTTCCAGGGAGAATAAATTATTTAAAATAAAAAAAAATCCTCAATTCAAATCAAGTAGAAAATGTCTGTTTTAACCCGCCATTTTAGATCACATGATGGCTCACGTGGACACTTAGCTTGACAAGCGCAGTAAAAAAAAAAAAAATGACAATTTGCACGTAGGCTAGAATAGCCCTATCTAAGAATCAGATTCCCACACTGGAAATAAATTTAAAAATAAAACTGTTTACAACAAACTAACACGTGGGCTGAACATGACCTTGGTAATGACCAATCATTTTCACTCCATATTTACAAAATCGGATCCAAGGTCAAGAACTCGGATAACTAAAAATACAATGTAGCAAACGAACTGCGTTGTTATCAGGTCAAAACAGAAAACTGAACCTTCCGAAAAAGTCAAATCCAGTGAATAAAGTTATCATTACAATAACGTAATGAAAGAAAAATAAAACAAAAGAGAATTTAAAACTAACACACAAGCAATTAAAGTACATATACGTAACAACTGAATAAACTTTTATGACAAAAGCAACAAACGATTGTGAGAATTACTTTCTCAAAGTGACATATAACACTATGTAACACAATTTTTGTTCCTGGGTAGTAAGTGTTATTTCGCAATTGCTTATGCCTAAAAAATATAGAAAATGGCTATTATTCCCCACAAACTTTGCTATTGTGACCAGGACAGTGATATTTTGAAATTTACCTATTTCCAATGAGGAAACGGGCGAATTTGTGTCTTTTCCTTCACATAAAGTCAGAGAAAAACAACATATGTGTCAAAATTAATATATATTTATACTAAAGTAATACAAAAATGACCACAACAGATTTAGAAGTGAGTAGTTTTTCGAGACTTACGATTATACTGTAAATCACTTTACGAATCAGCCCCTCAAATGTAGTCTCCCATCATGTTCTCGTTATACTGTCCTTGGTAGCGGCGTTCAAAGTCCAGCATAAGGCAAAGAAGAAAGGGAATCTTGGTAAAACCGCCTTGGAGACCCATCAGGAATGTCACCATTTTGAAATCCCTGATGACCTCCCAGCCATACACATCATACTTCAAGGCGTCCAGCAATGTCTTGATGCTGTTGTGATCATCTTTGAGGTACACCGAGTGAGCCACGGGAAGAGACGGGTACTTGTTCCCATTATGGAGCAGCACGGCTTTAAGTCTCCTGGATGAGCTGTCAATGAAGAGGCGCCACTCATTTTGGTTACAGGCGATTCCGATTGCCTCGAACAGACTGGTCACATTGTGGCAGAAACAGAGCCCATCTTGACGAGTGAAGAAGCTGGAAAAAGCTTCGTGACGCTTCCTCTGATCCGCGATATGTACACTTTCATCCAACAAGTTCCACTGCTTGAGCCTAGACGTCAAAAGCTCGGCATTGGACTTGGTGAGACCAAGATCGTGATCAAGTCGTTGAGGTTTCTTTGGTTGGGGTAGTATGGGTTTTTCTCCTCAGCTCCACCTCTGAAATTGTCATCTGGATCTACAACGTCTTCTTCGCTCTCTGATTTGCTGCTTTCCTAAAAGACGGCTTCTCTCTCTCTCTCAGGGCAGTGTGGCACCGGGGCGATGGATGACGGAAGGTCCGGATACATGATAGCACGTGCATTCTTGTCAGTCCAACGTTTGGAAAGGTCCACCATCCAGAAGTAGCAGTTGCTTGAGTGGTCAGTGGGTTCTTGCCAAATTCGTGGGATAGCGAACTTCATGGCTCTCTTTTCCCCTCTGTACCATCCTATAAAAATGCATTTATTTCACCGATGACTAATGTGTTTTAAATGACAATGAAAATTGTAAAACATTTTAAAATTAAAAGCTTTTATCATTTTAAAAATTTTAACTAATTTTATAACATAAAATTCCGAGCAACAATTGTCCATTTTACCTCCAGAGTTTTGTTGCAGTGCTCGCAGGTGAAATGACGTGCCCAGGGTTTGTCTTGATCCCCGACAGGCATGCCGAAATATGCCTTGTAGGTTTCACACATCTTAGCAGATGCTTCCACGGAGTACGTTTTCGCTCTTTTCTTGATAAATTGGCCGCAGACAAAGCAAAATACGTCTGCCGGATGCTTGCTGCCTCTTGATGTCATCTCAGAAATATGCAGATATGTACCCATTTAGGCAGCTGGAACTAAACTGAACTGGTGGGCATAAGGCCACTGTATTTATACTAATATTTGTATTACTGGAAAGTTCTAGAAGTTAGTCCAAGTTTACTCAGCACTGAATCTCTCTGGATTGTTCTGGAAAATAGGTAAATTTCAAAATATCACTGTCCTGGTCGCAAAAGCAAAGTTTGTGGGGAATAATAGCCATTTTCTAAAAGGAGGTTTTAAAAGCTGTTGAGCTATCAGATTGATGATATATGAAATTTATTACAATCTGAGAAGCGATTGCGATGATAGAATTCGATTTCTCATGACAGATTAATTAATTTGCATTTCCATGCTGAGACAGAAAACTTTTATAATAATATCTATAACGACATACAATATTTTGGCACTATTGACTACACAAATGACAACACATTTGTCTTTTGTCTGTGTGTGATTTGGATTTTTAGCTTAATAATTTTTTAGTCGACGATGTCTGCGGTGTAGTAGCATTATCAATGTATATTTTTTTCTTTATCTTGAGGGGAGTGGAATAGAGTTACCAAATGGAAATTTTTTTTCACCCAACAAGTTATTCCACCTTTATGAAGTTATGAGATTAATTTAGGCGAAACGTGCTTTGCTCTGGTCTGCTATTTACTGCTGCCTGAAACATAATAGATTAAAATTGATTTGTTCTCATAATTTACTTGAGCATCAGAAACGACATGTTTTTCGTGTTTGTTAAATTGTTTCAAATATTTATGAGCAGGAGTAACCTTTGCTTAACGGTAACTAAATTACGATATCTACCATAAATTTTATTATAATAAATACAGATACAATTGTTATCAGTGCACGAGTTGTCAACACTTGTGTTACTTTTGTGTACTTTAGTTGTTCATAAAGATACTTTGTAACTTATGTAAATTGTTGGTTGGATTGGAAAACCAGGGCATAAACCATAACTGGCAAAGGTTCTATAGTCGATGAGGTTTCTTCTCTTACTAAGCTAAAAGCTTCTCGGGATCCCTTTCAACCCTTTTCTTACACAGTATAAAAACATACATTAAACTTCTTATATTATAATAAAGAATGAATTTTGCCAGATCGTATTGGCTTCTGTGACAATACTTTTCTCCCCAGTGATATTGTTATAACAGAAATCAATTCATTTGATTTCGGTATGTGTTATTTACTAATAGTACAATTGATTCCGGAGTACTGGTATTGTGCTGGTGGCAAATATTTTCCTGCTCATAGTCTTGAGTTCTATTCCCTATCGCTTGGCAGGCTTTTGCAAGTGTTTAATCTGAAATCCTCAAATCTGAGCACAAGGATATAGTGGACAATGATATTTCAGTATAAACAGCCAAGCTGTATTCTAAACATTTTACCGAACACAGCAAACTGGATAGTTCAATGACTGAGTTTTGTGCATTTTGTGAACCTGTTTGTAATTTGCTCAAGGTATAATTCATGATACATTGCTTAATCCTAGCTATTATAGATGAGTCAGACAACTACAAATCATTGCATGCCATGAAGATGTTGTAGGCATTCAACTTCCATAGGATAATTCTAGTGTCTTTAATCAGCATTCAACCTAGTTTGTTTACACCGAGTTGTTAGCATATCTTTCAACATCTACAGCAAATGGTACAAATAAACGTCTTAGTACAATCGATACATTTGGATTTTAATTCCATTCTGTAACGTTTGCTCATGTTTAATGTTATTCTGGATGTCTATGACACAATATTGTGTTGCAATGAGGCATTCAATTCATGTTGGTAGTTTCTTTTCCTGCTTGTAACGATTAATGTATTTGTCGCATGTGCTTTAACAGATTAACTTGAAAAGCGACGTACAGTCTTTTGGTTTGAACAAATTGCATGCCCCAACCGTGAAGCCTTTGCGCGTGTCGACAACATCAGATACTTTCTACAAAAACATGTAAGCAATACGCACCCTAAAATCTGTCACAAGGGCAATGGATTTCAATATGCACACTAGAACGTGTCACAAGGGCAATGGATTTGTATTTTGCCTGTTCATTTGAAAGCTGATAGAAATCATTGACTTTTGGCAGTCTAGTTTGTCTAGGATTTCCTTGCCATTAGAATCTTTCAACTCATTGTGACCGTGGGAACTATTTATAATTTCGTATATGGCATAAACATAAGTCTGGTGTTCAAATACTAGGCGCCAAACATGTTTTTCATTCAATGTATCAACTAACTTGGCTCTATTGTCATTGAAACCTGCAATTTTGTATCTGAAATTCTTCATGTTTAATTTGTTCATGTTTAGATTCTTTGGAGCTAATAAATTAAAGTAACAGTTGTCTCCTGCAAAAACTAGATAGTTAGCTATTACCCCTACAATAATTGCTTCCGATGATGCCATTTATGTGATGATAAAGGTATAGCCTGTGGCTCAAACAAACGCCATTTTGTTATATATGAAGTGAAAAGTAATGGTATCAATAGTAAAACAAATCGATACTGCTGTCCTGTTATACTTTGCATCTTGATACTGGTGTCATGTTATACTTTACATCCTAATACTGCTGTCATATTATACTTTACATCCTAATACTGCTGTCATGTTATACTTTACATCCTGATACTGCTGTCATATTATACTTTACATCCTGATACTGCTGCCATGTTATACTTTACATCCTGATACTGCTGTCATGTTATACTTTACATCCTGAATGAATAATGCTTTTCTTAGTTAAACAATTTATTAAAACACTGTTCTATTCTAGATAGGAACTAACTGATTAATTCATAATAAAGAAACCGTCACATCCATGGAAAGGACATTCTGACATCTAATGACTAAGCACACATCCTCCTCTTTGTCTTCGTCCCTGCACCTTCATCGGTCTACTTCTTGCTCTTTTGTCTCTTTTGGCGTCTTCACTAAACAAATGTGTTGCCGAATAATACTGAGTCAAAATATAATTAAGAAGGAAGAGAAGGAAAGTAACAGGAGGCACGAGATAGCTTTATTTTCGTAAACAAATAATACATAGCTAATATTTTCTCTGAGTTTGGGTTAAATATTAGTATCATCATCAATAGAAGTAAACATATTAGGTTCTGGGTCACCGTTATTGGATAACCTCCGTAAAAATACCTAGCCTACCTGATGTTTACAACATTCTATATTATAATTTCAATAACAGATTGTTTTAGGGGGAAAAAATCCATTATGTCATAGTATTTCTAATAAATGCTTATGGTAATCTGGGTCCAGTAGAGGGCTTTATAATATTGTTTGTCTAAAATGTATTCATTCGTGCTGTATGATCTTGTTTTCTTAAGTATTTTGATTTGGGCTGAAATTATTTATTAAAATTATTATTCTCAGGAATTGCAGTGTGTTCAATAATATTCTTGAACAGAGACATTAACTGGGAATTATAGTGAATTCAGACAAGGATATATTGGATTATATTATTGTGATTCATTTAAAGACTGTTGTCACATCACTACGTCACAGGCCACTACAGGCACATCAATATCTTTAACGATGAATATTATTTCGAATAACTTTGGAATTTAATTAGAATTTTATTTATTAGGACTTATGATAGAACGTTTCTAGACTATTTTGAGATTTAATTCGCATAACTGCAAGTTCGTTTTAAATATTCACTTTGTTTTCAAAGGAAATTAAAGTATTTGTTGAATTTTACAAACTTGTTGGTTTTCGCTCGTTTCTATTACTTAGTTTAAAAGACCATAGAATCGTAAGAGGAATACGAATTTCTCTAAAATATATAGAATCGCGTACGGAATACGAATTTCTCTAAAATATATCAGACAACCTAGTTTTTGAAATTTAAACTCATTTGTTTCAAAATTCTCTCTAAGTAACAGGTATTATTTTACATATTTCAGAAATTGATAGTGAAACCAACAAGCTTCCGCAATGTCATTAAAGTGAAGAACTTTATTTTCAATCGTACCCAGGAAAGGTTGGGGTCCTTGAAAAATGAATTGCTTCAGCTTGACAGGTAATATAATGTTTCTGAACCGGAGGCTTTAATTGTTATAGAGCCATTGTGTTTCTGTATGGATGACCTTGAAGTTGGAGCGAAAGAGGTTCTGCTTCAGTCAGAAGAAGAATTGATGTAAGTAGATAGAGAAGTTGAAAAGTTCAAGAAACTTTAGAAACTGTTGCTCTTACAGCTGAC
The DNA here is from genome assembly GCA_016617855.1 of Megalonaias nervosa. Classification (NCBI taxonomy): domain Eukaryota; kingdom Metazoa; phylum Mollusca; class Bivalvia; order Unionida; family Unionidae; genus Megalonaias; species Megalonaias nervosa. The sequence goes on from JAECUM010023961.1 coordinate 19,024, forward strand.
GATTATTCCTTGATTCACAAAAGTTCTTTTGTCAGTAAGTCTTCCACTCAGCATATTGTTAAAAAAAAAAGCTATTTCAGTCTCATATGAGCACTCACACCTTTCAATAACTTGTGATTATACCAATCCTATCCCTATTATAATGTTAAGGAACAACATCTGGCGAAGATACAATTTACATATCACTCCATAATGTTCTTCCCATATTTTGCAGACTTGATTATTTTTAGTCTCCCCTTTGCTAATAAACAATATTCTCGAAAGCAAAATTGTACCATCTATATGTTCTGGTCATTCGGCAGTTATATTTGACTTCGAGCTTTTTAAAAATAAAGGAAGCAAAAACATCACCGTCCCTAAATTGATATTATGAATGAGGTTATACCAAATATCACAACTGAGATGATGGAGGAATTAATTAAAATAAATTAAGACATATAGCTATAGTAAGGGTTGCTTATCTTACGTATATGTAATTAAATTGCTTGTGTGTTAGTTTTAAAATTCTTTTTTATTTTATTTTTGTTTCATTACATTTTATTGTAATGATTATTTTCACAGGATTCGATATTTTTTCAGTAATTCTATTTATCTAAAACGTAAAAGATGTTACATTAGCATTATTTTTAGTTCACCCTGGTGCGCGGTAATATAAACACTACACGAAAACGATTGGCTATTGCCAAGGTAATATCGGCCTAGTCTGAATAAACAATGTTTTATTTTTAAATTTATTTCAGAGTGAGAGTTTGGTTCTTAAACAGGGCTGTTCTTGCTACGTGACAAATTTCATATTTCCTATTGCGTTGTTCAAGTGTTAAGAGACCACGTGACTTATCACGCGAGAACGGGATGATATTTTAATTGGATTTAATACCCTTTCTGAATGCTTTTCAGTCATTTGCATTTTTAAACCTTGAGGGCTCGAAAGGTTTCTATTGTTGAAACCAGATTTTTTTTTTTTTTTAAAGTTCATTTGTTTTTGGAATTTAATAATTTTATTATCTAGAAAACCAAACGAGTGTAACTTTTTTATAAAAATTCAGGGAGAAAGAAATTCTGTGGAAATTTATTCTGGAATTATTCTGGAAACATACATTGATTCAACTGAGGAATTGTTGCCCTTTGTACAACGACCACATCTGACGTCATCGCCTTCCATATTGGAACGTCGTCGAGATTCGAACCTGGATTCTATTAGAACTATTTAGTGATAGGACTTGTATTTTGCAATCTTAGGATTAAATTTTGTATTATATTCACAAACCGTAAGTCCTATTTCCAATTTTTACATTGATTTCTAGGGAAATAAATTATTTTTTTAAAATATACACAGCTTGTTGACTTCACTCTTTTCTCTTGTTATTATTGTAAGAGCCTACACGTAACAGGAGAAAATTGGGGTTGCTCGTCCTTGGGATATATGAATTTTGGTTAAATATTTCAGAAAATTGTTTTTTGAAATTTAAATACTCCTAGTCTTTAAATCCCAAGTACTAGTTTACATTTTGTTTGAAATCTTTAGTGAAAACAACAGGCTTTCATTCAAAATGTCATCAAAAGTGGAAAGTTTTCTTTCTAGTCCAACTCAGGCGGTTGGATAGCCTGAAAAAAAGATGAATTGCTTGAACTTGCCAGAAAGTACGATCTTTCTGAAGCAAAATCTTCCTTAACGAAACAAGAAATTAAAAATCTTTTGATTCAATGTTTGGTAGAGAAGAATATTTCTGATAAAAGTGTTTTGGATTCGGTCAGTAAGTCGGTATCGGACTCCGGCATAAAAGTAATGGAATTAAACATGAAATACAAGATGGAATTGGAGTTAAGGAAGCTCGAGCTTCAGAAAGAAGAAGAACAAATGCAGTTGCAATTAGAAGAGAAGCAATTGCAATTGCAATTTGAGAAAGAGGAGAAAGAAAGACAGGAGAGGGAGAAAGATAAACAATTACAATTTGAGAAAGAGGACAGAGAGAGAGACAGGAGAGGGAGAAAGATAAACAAATGAAATTACAATTAGAAGAGAAGGAGAGAGAGAGACAGGAGAGGGGGAAAGATAAACAAATGCAAATGGAGTTACAGAAAGAACAAATGCACTTACAGATGCAAAAGGAGAAGGATGAAAAGGAATTTTAAATTAAAATGAAAGAATTTGAGCTGGCAAGTGAAAAGCACATTCCCACATCACATACAAATTCAAGATTTGACATTACAAGAAATATCAGGTTAGTGCCCCCTTTTAGAGAAAAAGAAGCAGACAAATATTTTATCTATTTTGAAAAAGTTCCCGAAAATTTGAAATGGCCAAGGGAGCATTCGACTCTATTATTGCAATGTGTAATTTTTGGCAAGGCCCAAGATACATATGCATCCCTGTCAGTACAACAAAGTTCTGACTATGATTTGTTTAAGGAGTGCATCTTAAGGGGTTATGCGTTAGTCCCTGAGGCTTATCGGCAAAAATTCAGAAACTATAAAAAGAGAAGCTGGACAAACATATGTTGAATTTGCTAGAGAAAAAGAGCAGTTATTTAAGAGATGGTACTTAGCCAAGAACGTTGAACATGATTATGAAAGTCTTGAACAATTTGTGTTACTTGAAAAGTTCAAGAACTGTGTTACCTAATGATATTAAGAATCATTTTGAAGAACATAAGATTGAAACCTCGGAAAATGCTGCTGTTGCTGCCGATGAGTATTCCTTAATTCATAAATTTCCTGTTGTAGGCAAATCTTTCACTCAGCAATCTACTGGTAGAAAGGTATTTCAGCCCAATACAACTCCTTCTAAAACTCAATCTGACACAACTTCTAAAAATCAACCTTCTGTTAAACTTGATTCAAAATCCTTGTCTATTCCTACGTGTACCTATTGCAAGGAAAAAGGACACGTTATTTCTGATTGCTTTAAATTGAAATATAGGCATCAGAATCAAGAGAGACCTATCCCAAATGCTCTTATTTCTACGAGGTCAAGGTCACGGTCATGTATTGATAGCAATACATTTGTTGGATCTAATAAACTCCAGTCTGATTTTATTATGGAGAATTATGAACCATTCATGTCGAAGGGTTCTATATCACTCTTGGGTGATTTGGCCAATCCTATCCCTATTAAAATTTAAAGGGATACAGGAGCTTCTCAGAGTCTTTTATTATCAGGTATTTTGCCTTTTCTGAGAAGTCCTGTTCTAATGAGAGTGTTCTCATTCAGGGAGTAGAGTGCGGCTGTGTTAATGTTCCTCTCCATTCTGTAAATTTGTCATCAGACTTAGTTTCTGGACCTGTGACAGTCATAATTGTGTTTTCTTTACCCGTTGGGGCATTCATCTATTACTAGGCAACGACTTAGCTCTAGAGAAGGTTGTGGTTATTCCACTTGTAACTGACAAGCCTTCTTTGGATCAGAAACTTGATCCTATTCAAAAGAATATCCTGAGTTATACCCAGCTTGTGCTGCTACCAGAGCCATATCCAAGAAAGCTCTTGAGAATGATTTTGATGAGGAAAATATTCCTTTAGCTGACACATGTATTGGTCAGGCTTTTGATGAGGTCACATTCACTCCTAATTTGGATCAATCAAAAGGTATTGATCACAGTGATCCTCTTTTAAATACTCATTCACTTTTATCTAATCAGGGTGACATACGACAATCATTTGTCGGACAGGAAAAAGATCCTGAGATGTCCTGTTTGATTCAGAGGGCCATTAGTGAAAGTAAAGCTACTGAAGTACCTGTCTGTTATTTCATTAAAAATGGAATTCTTATGAGACAATGGAGACCTCCCGAGGTACCTGCTAATGAAGAATTGTCAGTGAACTATCAAATTGTAGTTCCAAAATCTTACAGACAGGAAATACTTAGCTTGGCACATGAAACTCTTCTGGCTGGACATTTAGGGATAAATAAATCTTATCACAAGATCTTGACTCACTTTTATTGGCCAAAAATCAAAAGTGATGTTTCTAAATTCTGTAGATTTTGTCATACTTGTCAAATGGTAGGAAAACCCAATCAAAAGATACCTAAGGATCATCTGCAACCTATTCCTGCGTTTGACCAACCATTTAGCAAAATTATGGTAGATTGTGTTGGTCCCTTACCTAAGACCAAGTCAGGCAACCAATATTTGTTGACTATTATGTGTGCGTCAACAAGATTCCCAGAGGCAATTCCTTTGAGGAATATTAAAACCAAAACTATAGTAAAAGCTGTGATAAGGTTTTTGCTGAATTTGGCCTTCCCAAATTTGTTCAGTCAGGTCAAAGGTCAAGTGTTCTGTCTGGAATTTTCCAGCTAGTTATGCTTGAATTTGGCACTCAACAATTCAAGTCAAAATTGAAACTATGGTTTCACAGAACTTTGAGTCTTCTAATATAGTTCATTCTCTCTTGCTCATTCTTCAAAATTTTCTTCAAATTAGATTTTACGGCCCTTACAAAGTAAAGAAGAAAATGAATGAGTTGAATCATAATAATAGTAGTCTGATCTAAATAAATTAATGGAGTACTAGTATAGTCAGAGATAGCCAAGTAAGTCATGCAATTAATTTAGTTGTACCTGTCCCACCAACTGAGGATTTAAGTGAAGAAATTCAATTGGACACTGTTGATCTTGGAGCAACAAATCTTCGGAATTCGGAAATTATGAAAAATCTGACCAGAAACTTTTACATTTGCAACAGCAAGAAAGAAATGAATTTGAACAGTTATTATTCGAATATGAGCACTTGTTCTCTGATATTCCTACGAGGACAAACAAAAATTTTCATGACGTTGAAATTGTAGATTCTAAACCTGTGAAACAATACCCATACATGATGAAGCCTGTCAAACAGGAATACTTGAAAAAGGAAATTCAGTATTTGCTGGAGAACGATTTCATAGAGCCCAGTAAAAGTAATTGGAGTTCACCATGTATACTTGTTCCAAAGCCGGATAAAACTTTCCGTATGTGCACCGATTATAGGAAGGTGAACAGTGTGACAAAAACAGATTCATTTCCATTACCAAGAATCGATGATTGTATTGATAAAATTGGAAATGCCAAGTACGTCACCAAATTTGACTTTCTGAAAGGATTTTGGCAAATTCCAGTAACGGAAAGAGCAAAAGAAATTTCGGCATTTGTGACTCCAGATGGACTCTATCAATATAAAGTAATGCCGTTTTTGTGATGAAGGGTTCCCCATGTACTTTTCAACGTTTGATGAATATGATTACCTCTGGTCTAGATAATTGTGATGCTTACATTGATGATGTCATCATCTACAACGACACCTTGAAAGGACATCTAGCCACGATTCGGAAATTCTTTGAAAGACTCACTGATGCAAATTTGACTATCAATTTATCTAAATGTGAGTTCTGCCATGCTTGTGTAACTTTTTTAGGACATATTGTGGGACATGATCAAGTTAAACCTATAGATGCTAAGGTCAAAGCTATCTCTGATTTCTCTGTGCCTGTCAGTAAAAAGCAACTGATACGATTTTTGGCAATGGCCGGATACTATCGAAAGTTTTGTTCCAATTTTTCTAATATTGCTGAACCTCTGACAAACTTGTTAAGTAAGGAAAACAAGTTTCTTTGGACTGAAAAATGTTAAGAAGCTTTTGAGAGGTTAAAAACCATACTCAGAAGTGCGCCGGTTCTTACAGCTCCAAATTTCAATCAATCTTTTTATATTATCTGTTGATGTAAGTGATGTTAGAGTTGGAGCAGTATTGATTCAAGAAGATAGAAATGGTGTTGATCACCCAGTGTGCTATTTCTCTAAGAAATTAAATAAGCACCAAAGAAATTACTCAAAAATCGAGAAGGAATGTTTGGCTTTAATATTGGCATTACAGCATTTTGAAGTTTACACTGGCTCGGCTCCTTCTCCGGTTGTTGTGTATAGTGACCACAACCCCCTTACTTTCATCGACAAGATGAAAAATAAAAATCAAAGATTATTAAGGTGGAGTTTGTTTTTACAAGAATATAATCTTGACATCAGGCACATCAAAGGAAAAGACAATTTCATTGCAGATGCACTTTCCCGTGAATAGAAATATTATTATTTCAGATACACTTTATATAATTCATAAGAATTTTCTTATGTAATTTTGTTTAGCTCATGTATAATTTACATATGGTAAAATGAAAGCTTTATTATATTAATCTTTCTTTTTTCTTTTTCTTTATGAGGGAAGTGTTACGTATATGTAATTAAATTGCTTGTGTGTTAGTTTTAAAAAAAATTTTTATTTTAGTTTTGTTTCATTACATTTTATTGTGATGATTATTTTCACGGGATTCAATATTCTTTTTTTCAGTAATTCTATTTATCTAAAACGTAAAAGATATTACATTAGCATTATTTTTAGTTCACCCTCGTGCGCGGTAGTATAAACATTGCACGAAAACGATTGGCTATTGCCAAGGTCATTTCGACCTAGTCTGAATAAGCAATGTTTTATTTTTAAATTTATTTCAGAGTGAGAGTCTGGTTCTTAGATAGGGCTGTTCTTGCTACGTGACAAATTTCATATTTCTTATTGCGTTGTTCAAGTGTTAAGAGACCACGTGACTTATCACGCGAGAACGGGATGATATTTTGGTTGAATTTAATACCCTTTCAGATCGCTTTTCAGTCATTTGCATTTTTAAACCTTGAGGGCTCGAAAGGTTTCTATTGTTGAAACCAGATTGGGTTTTTTTAAGTTCATTTGTTTTTGGAATTTAATAATTTATTCTCTAGAAAACCAAACGAGTGTAACTTTTTTATAAAAATTCAGGGAGAAAGAAATTCTGTGGAAATTTATTCTGGATTTATTCGGAAACATAAACTGTGATTCAACTGAGGAATTGTTGCCATTTTGTACAACGACCACATCTGACGTCATCGCCTTCCATATTGGAACGTCGTCGAGATTCGAACCTGGATTCTGTTAGAACTATTTAGTGATAGGACTTGTATTTTTCAATCTTAGGATTAAATTTTGCATTATATTCACAAACCGTAAGTCCTATTTCCAATTTTTACATTGTTTTCGAGGGAAATAAATTATTTTGTTACAATATACAAAGCTTGTTGACTTCACTCTTTTGTCTTGTTATTATTGTACGAGCCTACACGTAATAGTTAAAAATGGTGGATATATATATATATATATATATATATATATATATATATATATATATATATATATAGTAGTATATATATATATATATATATATATATATATATATATATAGTATATATATATATATATATATATATATATATATATATATATATAGTTTACTTACTTTTTTATTTATTTACTCTCGCAGTGAAAGCTTAATAGGTCTATAGAACATACGACAAGGAGAATGGTGCAATTTGTAACATATCTGCACTTGAAATAACTAAAATGACATGCGGCAATTTTCCCTTTAGATAAATTCTCCACCACATAGAATTCAAAACTGGAATATAGATAGTTTTACAAACAGATATTAGAACCATGGTTGTTTTTCAGTTACAAAGAAAACAAACCACTGACTCTGGTGCAACTACTCTGGAACAACGACAAAGTTATACATTAGCGACTAATCTTAGTATACCTAGATTTGATAGAAAATAATTAAATACATCGGGGATTTATCTTCCTTTGCGGTAAATAAATTGTGAAATTTCAGTGAAATTTTTGGCCCATCCAGCTGAAATTAATACAAGTGAACAAGCTAATGAAAGATAACAAAGCATTAAATCTTCTCTATCAACAAAATAGGTCATAATAAATCGGCAATAGTATTACTTGAAATACTGGAAGACATATTACAAAATCGTCATTTTAGATGGAAGTTTGTAAACGAGATACCCTTTGAGTGTAACCTTGATACAAAACAAAGAAGTTTCTTATGTAGCAACCTACAAATTTTATATAAATGTATAATCCATTGCTCATGATCAATTTTGTGGAATGAACGAAGAGAAAATGCTTCACTTATTCTGGGAATGTTTTTGTATACAACATTTCTATGGAAAGCTCCAGGATTGTTTCATAGAAAATAATATATATTTAACGATCAATTTATTTAATGTATTCTTTGGTATGCAGAGAAGTGACAAGGAACAGGTTACTTTCATATTAGTTTTCTTGCTAAGTACATCAACTCTAATATTTAATGTGAGAGTGTTTTTTGTCTATTTCAGATTAGAATACACTAGTCTCTGTTGTATGCCATTGATCCAAATCCTTCAAATTCTTTCTCATTTGCTTCATCTTTCTGACTATTTCGTTAATATTACCATGTGCCACACCAATATTATTTATGCAGGTATCCACTAACATATTCTTTGATATTTTGATTGTTCAACTTGAGCATGTAATTTAAGTAACATTTAATAAATCTATCCTTGTTTATCGTTTTGATGATTCTATTCTTATCTATAATAAATAAATAAATAGTAAGTTGTCTTCATAGTTTCATGGTGATTTCATTTATTGTTGGTTTTGACCTCCTCTAATGTTTGAGTTATCTGTTAAATAATTCTTATCTGCAATTCTGACAGGGTGTTAGTATTGGCAGTTATGGTGTTGTTCGATTGACAGAGAGTTAGTATTGACAGTTGGTGCTGTTCAAGTGACAGGGTGTTAGTATTGGCAGTTATCATGCGGTTCAAGTGACAGAGTGTTATTATTGACAGTTATCATGCTGTTCAAGTGACAGGATGGTAGTTTTGACAGTTATCATGCTGTTCAAGTGACAGGATGGTAGTTTTGACAGTTAGCATGCTGTGCATTTGACAGGGTGGTAGTTTTGACAGTTAGCATGCGGTTCAAGTGACAGTGTTATCATTGACAGTTATCATGCCGTTCAAGTGACAGGATGGTAGTTTTGACAGTTAGCATGCTGTTCAAGTCAATAATTTTTTTTATGGCAAAATCATTAATTAGTTTATGTATCTCCTGACCCTTCTGTTGCATTGTATTCATTATATATCTCTGGAACGCTTTCAGCTTAGATTATAAAAGGCACAGTCGTCCATAGATTTTGAAAAGATTCTCTCCGTGTTAACTTCTAAACCATATATATCACTGTTTTTCCTGTGTTCAATGTGTTGTAAATATTGTTAGTTCTTATATATCTTATCTGATCTTTCTTCTCAATCGTTGTCAGTAACGTGTTAAAGGTGTCGTTAAAACCATCGAAAACAAAATCGTATTGCTTGCACATTTTATATTGTCTTAGATAATATGCTAAACCGTTGTTAAGCAAGTCTTGAGCATGTATAATCCATTTTATGCTCTCGTCGATGGGATATTCTCTTGGCTCTGAGACCTTCTTAGTTCTTTTATTACCCCTCTGTTCAATACATGGTAATTTATTGTCAACTTGTTCTCTATACATCTTACTATAGATTAAATTTGCATCCTCCAAAGTGTTTACGTATCGGATGTTCTTTTTACTTCAAACGGCTTTCTGCTATCCGGATTGTAGCTGCGTCCGTTAACTTTACAAAATCTGCTTAATTTGTGATATGTTTGCTGCCAAAGTTTGAGTCAGGTTAATAACATTGCCGATTGTTACTGTTACAGCTTGAGTGCTTAAAGGTAAGAACTCACAAGGACCTCTGAAACATAATTCTGTCATCATTTTGTTATTCATCGGACGTGTATAATATGTTACAGGCATGTCATGAAAAGTATATTATTTTCCATCTTCATCATTTATGCCAATATTCAATATGAGGTTTGTAGCCATTTGTAGCTGCTTGAAATGACCGTTAACTTTGTTTGAAACAAGATCTTCGGGAAAACACATATTCATCAGGCAAAGCGTCTAACAAGAATGGATAGTCAAAAGGTGCAGAGGCAGTGCAGTTACCATTAGAATTATTTTCATGTGCGTATTTTATTGATTTGATCAGTAAACGTTTAGAATTTTCAAAATTCTACAAATAGTGTAAGATACATTAGATAATTATAAAATTCGTTGGCTATTAAGTCCTTCCATTTTCTCATCGCAGATGGCGATTTTAACTTTTGCGTAGCTTTTGAAAATATTTAACATTAACATTTTTCTCATTGTCATCATCTGCAATCATGCCCACTTTGAATTTTTCCAGTTCATTTCATTGTTGTAAAGGTCCTGAGGAACTAAAACAGTTCAAGATTTATTTTTATCGTTTATATCACAAACATATGTTTGTTTGTTTGTTTGTTTGTTTGTTTGTTTATTGTTGTTGGAAACATTATCGAGGCCTCTGATTTTACAACAATATTGATAGTTTGCCGTTTCTTGCGTGTTAAATGGATTGTTGAGATAAATCTCCTTCTCAGGGAAACCTTAACTTTCCATTCCAGTCTAACTTTCCATTTAAGAAAATGTAAAGGATAAAGTTTAAGAATGTTTTTTTTTTGGTTTATTTATATTCGCACTTTCTGCCTATATTTCCATTACCAGTACCTACAATGGGATACGCTTGCTTTTCCAAACACTCTCTATCTCTGTGTCTCTGTCTCTGTCTGTCTGTCTGTCTGTGATTGTGTGTGTGTGTGTCTCTCTCTCTCTCTCTCTCTCTCTCTCAAAGAAATG